>JAHXMU010023978.1:71914-154968 GCA_019455685.1 Philornis downsi | reverse complement strand
GTAAATTCATTTGTGTTTTCTTGGGCCTTCTCAGATGCTTTAAGCTTCACCTTGTACACCTATTTCCATATCCATTATGTAGAAAATATTTCAATAATATAATCTTAAGTTTGACCCAACTAAAATATTGCTGCAAGCTATACTCGTATTTGCAAAAGTTCCATTGTGTTCTCTGATTTATGAAAAATAACATTAAATCGATTACCTGCAATATTTTATTCCCTTTTTAGTATAAAAATGAATAATATTCGAAAAGTTACGGTTTATTTCACGCATTAACTTCACAGTTTAAAGTTTTCCATTATTAGTTTTCCTCTTGGCACTTTGTGGTCCTCTTTTTGTCCTTCTCATCCTTTGAAGAACTTAATTTTATTACCAAACTTTTACACTTTTTTCCAGCAGCGACAACAATTTTGTTCGCTATTGATAATGCGGCATCATTAGTCATAACTGCCACATGAAAGTATCGGTAAACTAACAACCTAAAGTCAAGAATCATAAAATGGAAATTTCTCACTTCCATTTATGACTAACGTCACATCGTTTTCGGATAAAACTGTGAATTTTAAGATATGAAACCATTATATATTTGCGAGGGAACTGCAATTTATTATTATATTGTGGTCGCGAGGGTCATAAATGTCATTGAAAGAGACAGAAAACTGCTGTTAAAAAATGTAATAACAATAGCAAATATTTATATGTAGACAAATTAGAGAAACCGTTAATTGTAACTAAAAACAAATTTCCCTACATCCCAAGAATGAAATATGGGAGAACTTCTCACATTCCGAACGTCATCGTATGAGAAATATTTACAAGACGACGTGTTCGTCAGACACATCGAAGTGGCTGCCGCTCAGAAAACAATAGTAGTTGGCTGTATGCGGAATTGAACCCGCGATCATGCAAACTGTAGTCACGTGTACTAGTTATCGCGCCATTACTTTAAGTGAATATGCATAAGAATGCCTATGTAATAACATGTAATATGTAATATTTTTTTTTTTCAAATGCCTTTACTGTATTCTGTAGGTGTGTCCTCTATTATAATTTACTGTTTTGACTTGTATACCAGACCTCCTATTTGTTTAATGATTAGAACATTTGTTAACGATACAAAAAAGCTCCAATGTCATTGTCATCGTCATTTTGTCACCCAGATTATGGTCTTATTACTTTAGAGTTGTCTCTGCTATGGCAAAGTTGTAAATATATCAAGTGCATATTGTAGAATATTCATAACATGAACAACTGGAGTTACAGCTTCAAAGAAAACAAGTTGTAAATTATGTTGTACCAATGGAAAGTTAACCCTTAGAGGAATAGAAAATATTACAGCAAATAAATGTTATCACTCAATGGAGGTCTCGTGACTGAAAGAATATAAATTCTCAATTTTATTTGCTTATATGTCGACCAAAATGGAATCAATAATTGAATATTTCTCCAGGAACTATTAAAGTTGATCTATTTAAAATGCAATTAATGAATTTGTCTCATTTTGGTAGCATTTTCTCACATATATCAGATCTAAATTGTCTAGTGTCGAGTAAAATATGAGCAATACTTTAAAATACTCAATCTTTGTAGAATAATTAATTTTATGGTAATTAAAATTTGATTAATGTAGTTTACATGAACGTAATTTACGCGCTTTGAAAACTATTCTAGTATATCTCACTAGCGATTCTCAACTAGCGTAAATTGCGTTCGTGTAAACTACATTTATTCAGACACAAAATCGTCACCCAGATTATAGATGCAACCAATGTCAAACGTTGTCTCAAACAATTCATGTGAATTTTGATCTATGCTTGATTTAACTCATAAATTACGATTTTTTTGTTTGGAGACTACTGCCAACAAACATGGCTAAGAAGAATATATTGCACCAACTGTAGGAAGACCAGTCTATCCTTTCGAAATCTTAAAATATATATGGGACTATTTTCTCTAACTTAAAATCATCACAATTACCACCACATGCATGTCTGTTCCCTTTAAATTTTTGTCTTTTTGACTCCAAATATTCGTCCTGTTTTTGCAAGCAAACAAACTCTTTATGAGATCCAGTGGCGATTTCAATTTAAGTATTACATCATCTACCCATCGAGATAGCGGTCCAAAATAGATAGACTTTTGCGTCGAGACGCATTTATTTGATAGCAGCGTATGCCAAACATCAATATAAATGTGGGTAGATTTATTGGTCAAATTTAATTCAAAGTATTAAAAAAACACTACATATTTGTCGGTGTGGATTCTCTTCCATTGATTTCTTTCAATCTCCATGTAGGCAATAAGCATAGCGAACACCATGAAACGAACGATGATCTTGGAAAATTTGTTTTTTTTATGTAAATTTCTCAAATTAATAATGCGTATACGTACCTTGTAGTCCTCAATGTACCCCTCAAGGGTTAAAATCCTTTCCTTGGTTACAAACACAATGAACATAGCATCAAACAATGCATGAAAAATGAGTTGCTGTACTCGATCTCTAACAACTGAAAGGACAATAGGACAAACAAAACATCAGCAATGAATATTGAGGTCATTCCAAAGTCCGCAGAAAAGCATACTTGGAAAAAACCAACTAAAGTGTGTCGAGAGAAACACGATAGGAGGTTAAAAAGATTTATTATGAGGTATTCATATTTCAAAAGGGGATGCATTCGTATGCTCAAAATTGAGTTGTTAACAGCGTTTGATGTTTTGTTATACAGATAACAGAAGATATATCGCAGGTTTGGCAGTTGGCTATTGCAGAAAAATATATGAGATTTTGAGGATTTTTGTAGCGAAGATTTCAGAGTCATAGCTGAAAAAAATCATACAAATTTGTTGAACTTCTCTGCCACACTTCTGTCGAAATGTGAAGTGAATTGTAATGAGCACATAATTTCCTCAAATGCAATACCGTGAATATAATTTCACTGCTTTCTGAAAGAACGATTTCGGCTCATTGAATTATTTTCGGTTTTAAATATTTAGTTCTTCTTTTAATTTTCTGACCAAATCAATTTTGGTAAGTAATTTCAATTGCCCGAAGATTTTTCTTAGCAAACCCCTATTACTACTTATTTCCTATAGTTTCTCCTTATTACCAAAAATATTTAACTTTAAAAAGCAACCGTTCTCCACATTAAATTAAATTGTATAGCATTTCCTTTTTGCCGCAGCAATACGTTAAGATTTATTTGCAATGTTATTATTTTTCCCGAGATTCGAAAAATAGTTTATCCAAGCAATTAAACTTCCATGTGTAATTCTTTTATCAGCTTTAGGCAAAACTTTTGCCACCGCTTAATCTTATCTGATACCGGTAATTACTTTATGCCGCATCAACAAGTGTTGCAACTTGGAAAACTTCCATTACCACATTAACCACATCTCATACGTATCTCATATTCATCACAACCTGTCACCATGTTCTTTATCCAAATTCGCCATCCACCTTTAACCACCTCACTCATACACATACCCAAAAATAACTATGAAATACAGCACTATGTGTGATTACTCAAACTTTTACCAAGACGTGTCCTTCAGTTTTTGGCGCGTGATATTATCCTTCATTTTTTTCACCGGCGTTCCAAAAACCACTGACAACTTGTTGAACTAATAAACTTGTTAAAGTAATTGCGTTGAAGAAGGTGGATGTTCTGGTTATCCGTGTGGCAAAGAAAATTTGAGGTGAGAAAACATTTTTACAACGTACTGTAATGAAATTAGTACTATGGTGTATGAGATATTTCACAAATGCAAGTAGTTTAGGAGTGATTGTACACATGGTGTATAATTGTTTTTAAGTCTAGTATTAG
The DNA here is from genome assembly GCA_019455685.1 of Philornis downsi. Classification (NCBI taxonomy): domain Eukaryota; kingdom Metazoa; phylum Arthropoda; class Insecta; order Diptera; family Muscidae; genus Philornis; species Philornis downsi. The sequence goes on along the minus strand of JAHXMU010023978.1, from coordinate 151,141 downwards.
CAATTTACTAGAATAACGTCAAGAGTTTGGTGACAGAATGAAGCATTAAACTCATGGGAGCACATAAATGCGTCTTTGCAACAAAATTAAACCTATACATTCGATATTAACAATCCGGAGATTTCATATATGCCTACACTACAGGTATATATGATAATTATAATTAACTCTGCAACCCCTACTGTAGAATTTGAATTGCAAGTTTGGCATTTCATATATAACAACTAGAGAGACTTAATCGATATCTATAAATTATGTATATTCTACCTTATCTGCTGAAAGCACACTAGAGGACGAATTGCAGAATGCTATTATACGGTAAACATACCACCTCGATAAAATAGGTATTTTCTTTTGACGTCATATTCTTTTGGTTGTTCAAATATATATGATTTTTTACCAAGTAATTGTCATATGCAGAAAGTGTTGATTTTCTTCTTTCGATCGAGGAAAAGGGCTGTTGAAGCTCAAATTGTTAACAGAGATGGTGCTTTCAGTGAAACAAAGCGTCGGGATTGGTTCCGTCGCTTTAAAGACATTGATTTTGGTGTTGACGATCGTTCGCATGAAGGAAGACGAAATCCCTTCGAAGACAATGGATGGACGGCACTGTTTGATGGGGATCTATGTCAAATGAAGGTAGAGCTTGATTCAGTATTACGAGTTACCCGACAAGTCATTTCCATGCGATTGCATGCGTTGGGAATGGTTCAGAAACAGAGAACTTTGGTTCCCTATGAGTAGAGACCAAGAGAACTTGAGCGTCGTTTTGTTTTTTTTTTTTTTTTGCCTGCGAACAACTGATTTAACGACACAAAATGAAAGGCTTTCTTCATCGTTTTGTAACAGGCGATGACAAATAAATTCATTAAAGCAATTCAAAGAAAAAAGTCACGAAAAAATGATGCTTTAGCTTCGGCCGCGGCCTCACGTGGCCATTAAAACCTGTCTGGAAACGCTGGAATGGGAAATTTTAACCCATTCGCCATATACTGCAGATATTGCGCCCACCGATTATCACTTGTTTCATTTGATGCCACACGGTCTAACTGACCAGCAGTTCCACTCACATGGCGCCATCAAGGAATAGGTAGATGCGTGCCTCAAAAGATGGAAAGTTTTAATGTGATAGAATGCGAGCTTTGCCGTAAAGATGGGGAAATGTAGTCGCTAGCGATGGGCAATACTTTCAGTGAATTATTTAGAAATATGTTTTCATAATAAAGTTGAATTTTTATAAAAAAAAAACAGCCAGAACTTTGTTGTGCACCTAATAAAATTTTGTGCAATGCTCTTACACTGTTGTAACTAAGTCAAGTTGAAAGTTCAAAATGGAACAATATCAACCAAGCTATTGAAACGTAATATATGATGATAATTGACAAATATAAAAATATTCTTTTTTAATATCGAAATATATTAATAATTTATTCTAATTGTAAAATACGTAAGAAGAATACATTTCACCAGTTGCCAATTATTTTACGATGGATCACAACCTGCGTATATTATATAACGTGGGCCCCATTTATGACTGTTTTTAATACAACAATGATGGATCTTCAGGTTTTACGGAGTACTTCTTTACATGTCTGCATGAAAATCGAGTGCTTTGGATAGTAAAGCGATGTATGTAGGTAGGGCTTATTTGTAGTACAGTTGGATTCTTGTTCGTTCAGAGAAGCGTATGAAATTGAAATATTTACTAAGTTCGTTGCAGTATTTTTTGTGAGCTCTATTCAACAAGCTTACGCCAAGTTTAGTTTTATTGACGGCAGAGCTGAAATAGATGAAATCGTACACTAAGCAAGTAGGCTCTTCGTGGGGCATTTATTTAACGAAGGAAAACATTTTTTATAGAATCATTCACTATGTTACAGAAGTCATAACATCTCACAGTTTTCTGTAACTTCTCGTAGTTTTACCTATATCATTCACGTAACATGTAATATTTAGCTTTTATTGGAGATGTTGCTAGTTATGCTTGCTGCAGATTTTCAACCAACTCGTTAAGTATGGTAGAATCAACAATCGACAGGGTGCACATAGCTCCAATTGGTGCAAAATCATTTAGAAAAAATTTTTGTCTACTTTTCACCTTTACCTTACTCGATCAGTATCAACGTAAAAAGACATACAAGTTTCGTAGCTTACACGGCCATTGCCTCTTATCATTTTTCCCGTATCGAAAGGTTTTGTAATCGATGAAAATGTGATAGTTATTGATTTGAGCTTCTTGGATATCTTCCAGAATTTGTCCTAATGTGAACGTTTAATCAGGTGTGAATTTATCAGGCTGTACTGACGAAACGCAATAAAGTCCGATGGAATAGTCTTCAGATTTTCCCAAATCATTCTCTACAGAACTTAAAAGCAATGGTTAAAGTATCAATAACGCAATAGTTACATACATAACTGAATGCTCGAGATACAAAAACATTCCTACCACCGGCTTTTACTTTTCAGCCATTGGTAAAATATTTTGGCCTCATTTGTATTTCTGCGCCCATTCGTATGTAGTATATGCGATCTTACATAGGAAAAATAAAAAAGAAGACAAATTGAATGTTTTTGTGAGTTAATTTGGAAATTTATGCCAGATACCCTCAACACCTCTATTGGAGTTTTAAAATGAGTATGGTCCGCATAGTAATTTAAGCCAGTGAACTGACTTACTTATACCTAATCCCAATGTCCTTTTGCATTGGTGTAAAAGAGCGTAAAGTTCGAGAAGAAGCGTCATAAAACTACATTCGTTTCTTCAAATGCTCTGAACTAACGCACACTAGTTGCATTTCATTTTCATTTAGTTAGTACGTAATTTGTATGGAAGGTACTGGAATCCGCAGGAGTGTGAAGCAACTTTTTTCATATTTTACTCAAATGCTATTGAAAAAAGTCTTAGTTTCCGTAGTTTACGCATAATGGTTTACGGGGGAAATTAAATTTCATTAGATCGAGCAATTTTTAAAGCATGTAATCGAATGGGCATGGTGCAATAATTAATATTCACTCTCGGGTCCTACTCAGAATAAAGTTAGATTAAATTTTTTGCAACAGCACGAAAAATGTAAAGCCAAGAATATACAAGTTAACACATTCATCTAAATGTTAAATATCAGAGTGAGCGTGGTTACTTGTTCTATTTTTCTCAAATTTTACTAAATACTACAAAGCAATACAATAAGCAAACAACCAAGTTGCCGCTTTTACGAAAATAGAGTTAATTTAAAAGTATGCATCATAGTAATAAAAATTCTTTCAACATTTGCTGAAAGCACTCATCCCAAATTTGCTTTGCTTTTCTTAACGTGTACTCCACATTTTTGTTTTTACCAAACAATTTTTTATTTTCTTTTATACAAGCAGCGGTCTCATCATCGTATTTTGTTACGGAAACTGAACTAATGCAGTCCGTTTTTCCTCTCGGCAATTATATGTGTGCGTTTCAAGACAAAGACCTCTTTGCTCAGATTGCTGGATATGTGACCACTTTTGACAGCATCTTATCATGTCCGGAACCTATGGCCGCTCCTTATTTTATGTCCCAGACAAAGAAAAGATTTAAATGATAATGATGGGGAGGTACTGGAAACTGTAGGCGTGTGAAGTAAATTTTTTCTGTATTTTACTTAAATACTATAGGTATTGACAAAAGTTTCTGTACTTTACGTATTAGAGTTTACGGGTAAAAAATGAATTGCATTATATTGATTAATTTCAATAGGATGTAATCGAGCAATATTTACTCACAGAATAAAGTTTGTCAAACGCAAATTTCTTTAAAAATTTTGCAACTACATGGAAGATATAAAGTTAAGAATATAGGAGTGGGCGTGGTTACTTGTTCCATTTTTCAAATTTTACCAAATGCTGTAAATTAACAAACAAGCAAAAATTTAAGTTGCCGCCATTTACGAATTGTGCGTTGCGGGGAAAATATAATCAATTCAACTCATTTGTAGCCTCCGTCACATTCTGATGAAATAGATTTTAAAACCCTTCATAAATATTTGCGGCTGTTTTCATGTCTAATAGCTAACCAGACAGTCTGATATCGCTCAATCGACTTAGAGAGTCTTGTAACACATTTTTCCAAAATATATTTGGAACCTTAGGTGCTATAATTCACATACTAACGCGATATAATGAGCATAGTTCAGACCTGCTAAACATTGTGCAAAATTTTAGTTTTCATATAATTTTTTAAATATTTTGTATTACAGTTTAAAGGAAAGTTGTTCGCAATAAAAGTTTAAAATAAATAGGTAGTAATACGCCAAAACGTACAAGTTAATAAATAAGTTTTGAAATTCCCTTGTTTCCGCTGTCAAGGGGTGCAATATTTAATCTGCGCCCATGATTTCTAATCATTTAAACACGTCTCTGCGTTTTGTTTGGCGAACATCAGTGTTACAAACAGAACTTTTACATTCACTTTCAGTTAATTAATTTACATTATATCTACTGAAACATCAGAGATCATTCTTAAATCTCTATACTTGCGAATCACACAAGATTATGATCATTTCATGAAGTAATTTAGATCTAATGTCTGTAATCCTAAGAAACATAAGTATGATAGGAGGCCGCCTAAAAAAGTACATATCACATATTCAATGACTAAAAATCGCTTTTTGATTTGCTTAATTCATGGCCACTTGATTGTCCGTTCAATGACTTTCAAATTTTATTACCTCATTTTTCTATTCCATTCACATTTTACCATTACATTTTTTGGTTTTCCACCAAAGAATATCGTAGTTACACTGATTTTAAATTTCTTGTCCGTAATAAAATACCAAAATCTACAACTAGAGACACGTTAGTATATCTTTACAATTGACTTGTTAGATTCTCACCGAGTGCAAAGATTCGACTTAAGTTAATTCCTTCACTTTCCACATTGTCCAGTGACTGTTGCATAAATAATCACAAATGGTTGTAATAACCTAGATTGTGTAGCCGATACAATACAAATACTTGGCAGTTATTACGTATTCAGGACGTTAACAGGCAATCATAATAAGCCCAAAATATAACCAAAAATCCAAAAATACAAAAACAAAAACAATACAGTTAAGGCATGGACAGACTACACGATGATTACATAGTATAATGATAAGCGTATATTTTCGTTTTCTTGTGATGGTGCTGCTGCTGGTAGTGAATTGATGATGGCGTTGGGGCGGCCATCACTGCAATTGCCTTGATATCCTCCTTGTAATCATAATGGTAGTCATTTTTTGTTTTTGCTGCACAGGGAGATAAGCCGGTTCATACTTCTTCCTTTAGAAAACTAACTGGGTGCTAATTTTCTATGGCATTAGTATCGTAAAACAATGATGTGAAACCAAAAGGCAAAAGCTGATTTATTGTTCCCTTCACGCTAAGGATAAGCATGATTGAATTCAACAATCCTAATGCGATGAAATTCCTGATGATATGAATAATGAATAACAATGATGAAATTGAGAAACAGAATAGCATACATTGAGAATAGTCAGGCTACACAGTTTTGTTTCGTGGGTAGGACAATAGCAACAGTATTTTAAATCAATTAAATTATTAGAGGCAGTTTTATACTTTTTTCATCTAAAGAATCCTAAGTGTGCGTTTCGAAGTTTCATTCCTAAAGGTAATGGAAACATGACAAGGATTTTTGTAAAGAAAGCCACACCTTAAAATAGCTTCAAGTTATATCTATAGTGAGGAACAATTTTTGATTGTACAAACATAATTATCATGTGATACGTGGAAAAATTTAATATCCAGAAGAGAGCATTTAAAGTACAAAGTATATCTAGAGTAAATGTGTTTCATGACTTTTCAGTTTGAGTTAGTTGTTTCCGTTTCTCCGGATGACTTGCAGGCTGGCTGGGTGGCTGATAAGATGAGTACTAGAATAAAGATACGGAAAAAAGAAATCTAGCATAATAGAATACTTTTCACTCAAAAGTATGCCACAAATTCCAGTATAATGGCGCTCCTTTTAAACCAACTTTCTATGTGCCTCACATAAGGTCTTCGTGTTTCTACTTTATTAATGTACATAATAAAAATATCAGAAAACAAAGACTTAGCATATACTATGATTTATATATTTCCTCAACATTTTTGCTTTATGCCATCTGCCTCAATGGACGGTAGCAATGTGTCCACCTAATTCATTAGCATAAAAGTATGCTTTATAATAATAAAAATTCTTTTAACATTGTCTGAAAGTATTCGTCCCATATGTATGCTACACATTTACTTTTCTTAACGTATACTCCACATTTTTGTTCTTTACTAAAAACATTGTTATTTTCTTTTATTCAAGCAACAATCTCAGCATCATATTTTGTTACGGAAACTGGACTAATGCAGTCCTTTCTTCCTCTTGGCAATTATATATGCGGCTTTTCATACTAATTGAACACGTTTCAATACGACGACCTCTTTGCTCAGATTGCTGGATATGTGACCACTTTTGACAGCATCTTATCATGCCCGGTTATTTTTATCTTACGCCACAGAAAAATAAAGGATTTGAATGAACTCGATCCGCATAAACGAATATACACTCATTGTCTCACCATGGCACGAGACAACTATAATTGTGTACTGTGTATACAAAATGGACGAACGCAACTGCGAAAATAACAGTAATCGAAAGGAAACAAGAAAGAAGGGACATGAGCACTGTACGTGAAATTAAGGATAACAATGGTCGTTGTTTTAAGATGATATGCAATCTAGGAATGACAACAATTTGGATACTTTTCAGTCTTAATGGAAAAAATGGTATACTCGTATATGGTAATAACGATTAAACAGAAATTGCGTTAATAAATTTATACAAAATGATTTAATTAATTTCCAACTAAAGTATCAAGACAGAATTTTAACAATATCCTTGGATGTATTTATTTGGTGGTGTAAAATTTTAAATTATACGATTAAAAGTAACCATTACTGAACAAAATTCTCCATTAATTTTATAAAGTATGCATGAACAATTCCATTCCGATCAATTTAATATGATGAGTAAAAGAATAAAGCAGCTCTTTCAAGCGTAATGAAATATTCTCTATAAAAACATTACGATTATTGAAATGATTAAGAAGAATTAACATCAAATTAAAGGTATTTAATATTCGTTATAAACACGGTAAATATTTAACTAGAAAACCCCCGAAAAGTATACCATTGATAAATGTAACAAAGGCTTCACTAATGCCGTGCAACAAGCGCCACGAAACTCCGAAAAATATGCTGCAATACAATTTTATTACAGCAATCACAAACACTGAACTTCTCTGGTTTTAGTAACATTTGGATTACTCTCTTTCTCTTTCTCACAGCCTAATATTTTGCCAGATTGTATCCAGAAATTATAAATAGGCTACATCGACCCGTTGCTTTTGAAAAATCCTATACAAATTGGTTGATTTTCCGAAATGCAATTTTTTCCCTGTAACTTCTCATTGGTGAACTGTACTCATCTAAATTTTTGTCCATTGTATTTGCTTATAATACTTTGCAGAATTTGAAAAAAACTTATAAACCTATAACGCCCTTCCACGCCCTTTCTGGTAAGTCAAAATTACTAAATTTATTAAAATTATTACTGTTAAGTATTTGCCACGGTACAATCTCAGAATGGAAATAGAGGACACTGCCAGGACCTTTTCGAATTCATTCCACTGCCACTCAGGCCACTGCCATTCCTTTCCACATAAGTTGGCCGTTTTTCATTTGTAATATGTAATTAGCAGACCGCAGTAACCTAGGTTTCTGTCACACAGTATTGATTAAAATATCAATAAAGCTCGGAAAAATTTATCTAAACAACCACTCTGCTTCTGCTACACTGAATAAACCCAAATTTTTTTACCTTCATATCTGTTAAACAGTTGTACGGAATTCAGTCAAATCATACGCTTGGTAAACTATATCCTAAGAGTGAAAATGACATTGTCATATCGCTTCTGGTACCAGTTTATCGAAATTCAGTTTTTTCGGTGTAATCCCCAAATCATAAACCACAGATTATTAATTGTCAACTATATTGCATTGTGTTGGTTGGTAAAGTATGAAAATATCTATAACATTATTATCCTCTTTCCTTGTAATTTAGCCAATTTAACATATATATTCCTAGACCTTTCAGTCATTCCACTAAATGCAGTAAAGTTTAACACATATTTGCCATTTAATAAATGCGAATGAAAATGGACTGATTTGTAGGTGCATTACAAACAAACTGGACGATTTGGCAAATCAATTTCTAAGGCAACGACATCAGAAATTTACAATTTTGCTTACTTTATGTTGTTTCAATTCATAGTGTTATCGTATAAGGATCTAATGATTTGTTACTCCCCTTCTGCTACCCTTGCTCTTTTCTGTACTGGTTCATTTACAAAAAAAAAAAAGAAAACAAAAAAAAAACTTAAAGTCGTAGAAATTTGGAAACTATTTTGTGTTCACAATGTTAGTGAGTATCTTATATTTGTCTTCTTAACAAATTATGAGATCGCGATTCAAGGCGACGTAAGTCACGAAAAAAGCCACTCAGTATCTCTATCTGTTTACATCTCCCTAAAGTTATACTTTAATAGTTGTTCCCAATATATCAGAAATTATAAATTACCTATAATTTCAGAAGCTGCGTAATTACAAACCACAGTTTCTATTGAACCGATAAATATCACTTCTACAGAAATGCTTTGAGTAAATGCAAGATACTGCCAACCAATTACGCAATAACTCCTCTTAAACATGTTTGCTTTTATGTGCAAATAACCTTGACGATTTCCATAAATTAACCATGCCCACATATTAATTCACAATTTTGGAAATAAGCCGTAAAAGACTATGGGAATTTCAGGTTCATAATTAATATATGTGGGGAATGGAGCAATTCCTAATTTGAGCTTTCTGATTGTTATTCAATTGGGAATACCCACATCTCTCTGCAAGTATTCGGGCCAGTATTCCCTGGTAATTCCATCAGTTAGTATTTGATGGTAGCTAAATAATTTATGTGCGCAGAATTGTGCTTGACGTTTTACACATGAAAAATAACACAAGCTCCTGAAGACAAATCAATAAAACTCTGAAAATATTGATTATTATTGCCATCCTCTCCTCATCATCTACAATAACGCCCCTCCAATCAATAACGTTCCTCAAAAGCACATTTGTTTTTCTTTTATTAATTCACTTATCTGGACTCAAGTATCCTCCATTTGTTCCTGTCATTTCGTAGTCTTCGAATTACCTCCGTCGAATCATGTTATAATCTTTTAGTTCATGCAAAATATTGCAAATATATTACGCTACAATTGCTTTTACGTTTGTCTATTTCAAGTTCATGTCGCCTAAATGTATGCTGCAAAACTTGCTTTGCATTTAAGGCAATTAAAAAATTTTCTGAATGCAAACAACTAATTTAAAAAAAAAAAAAAAATAATTTTTCCATTATTAATCTATAAAATATTACTCAATCTCTGCGTAATTCTTTCATTTTATTTTAAGCATTGTCTGGGGGCAGATTTTTTTTATATATTCGACATAATCTATTAGCTTTTTTACTGTACTTACCTTTTACTGCACTTAGCCTGTATATTAATTCATTTGAATCTTGTTGATTACAATTCTTTAATATATTTCCAAGTAAAAAAATCTGAATTTATTCCCAAGTTTGTTGACTTAGCTTTTGCAACGCTGTGAATGACCTAAATATGTTTTTATTTACAGTTTTCACAGACCAGTTCAAAGCCGTCCATAGCAAGCAAAAAGCAAGGAAAAGAAATAACGAGTTTCAAGTAATCAGGCTGTAGCGGAATAAAACCATAATTCTTTCTTCCCCATTAAATCTCTTAAATCTTTCAAAGGTTAAGTGTTTCGTAAATTCTATTTTTCGTATAATTTCTTGCAAATAAGAACAAATGCAAGCAATAACGAGCAACTGTATTAATTCATTTAAAGGAAAAACAGGTTGTTTCATTTTCTTCAAACTGCATCATGAGCTTTTCAGCACGATTGTCTTTTTTATACCAATTTCTATCTTGAATTCGTCCTCTCCTTTTTTTTTTTTTTGGTCCTTGACTATCCCTTCTCCCGGCCATTTCTTCCTTAGCCCTTTTTTCGTTCGAAGTGAAAACGTAATTTATAGTTTTAGTTACAGTCGCTTGCTTTCGGTCGTTATTGCATCTGCAGCGGGTTATCATACTTACCATAAGTTTGTATTATGTGTAAGCACTTCTTGGAATTGTTGTGTTGTTTACAATTTTCTTAAGATTTCTCTCCAGCTAAATACCCACAGACTTTGCTCTACAAGATTAACAGAGAAAATGAAGCGTTTATTTAGAAGACCTCACAAAAATTCCCAGTTTACTTCAGTTTGCAAAGCAATTAATGTTTCTCAGTTTTCCACGTTTTTCCACGTTTTTCCACGTTTTTCTTCAGCTAAATTCTGGTAAATATTTACACAAGTGCACTGGAGAAAAACTGCAACAGCGACAGCGGCATAAGAAACGACTTCCTCCTAGGAATAAGGATGTTGCCAGGCATCTTTTGAAGGAGCTCAAAAGCCAACAGTCAAGTAAGCTATAAAACTCCCGCTGGATATTTGTAGGGGTTATAAAAACAACATGTTCCACAAATTTATGACTTAGATTGCAATTTGACCATAAAGGGTCGGACACTAATGGAGTACTTGAAAATAATTAGTAACGCGACAGGATTTAATAGAAAATTAACAGAAATCGCGTAATTATTAGATATCAAATACCACAGGATGACTTAATTAAAATTGCAAATAGGAAACCAAATCACCGTGTTAATTGTGGAGTTTCCCAAAAATTTGCTTGAATTTTTACTTAACAATTTTCTAATCAGTTAGGTTAAGTTAAATTAGTGTGGCAGTCTGAATAGACAGACTCATTAAGACTACATAGTCCATTGTGATACCACGAAAACTAGAGATATGGCTGTCCCTAGTTTCCGCCATTGGATCATCCTGAGCGCCACAAGAATCTCTTAAGTCTAAGAATATCTATATCGTCCAAAATGAGTTGGAAGGCGCCATTCTGAAACTTGTCGACTGGTTTGCATGCCAAACTCATAAGCCCATGTCTGGTTACCAGTTATAATCCGTTTTATGATTTTCCGGTCGGAATTTTTTACTCGATTGACAGTTGAACTGGTGGAAAGCAACGCGTTTCATACACAAGCTACACGATCGAATAATGCAAATAGATTTATGAGAAAGTTCAGTAACTGTCTATCTTAAATTTAAGTGACGATTTTCAGTTATCATTCCCTCCACTTGATCAATGTCAATTTCAGTTGAAGAGGTTGACGGCTGACTTTAGCGAGGCAGATCTTCCACCACATTTCGACCACTTCTAATGCACAATTCACCATAAGCATTTCATAACATTTTTGCAGTCTTTGTTCAATATTTTTATCCATTGAAGTATGATTCAAAAGTTTGAATTTCGCCTTCATGTTAAAAAAGACGTTTATGACAAACTACAAACCACAGCAACAATTACCTTTTCGTTTAGATGTACCTTCCTTTGTTTCAAATGAAATTAAATATTTCAATTTTTTTTTCACCATAAGCATGACATCAATTACAATTTGCATGTCTACTAAATCGACACTACATTAGACGCATTATTTAAACAAAAATTACAGCACACATTCTCGATTTTGATTATGCACTTGTTTCCCGAAATAGCTACCTTATCATTTCATATTTGAATCTCCTTACAAATTACTAACTTTCTTCACAAATACTACAGCATATTTGCAGACCTTTTTTGCTTAGTTTTCAAGTAATTTCACAGTTTTCAATATCTTTAAACAATCAATTTTATTTATTAAAGCGACTCTGTGAAAGGTCCTTCATCAAGTTTATTACTTTTCATTTACTCCACTTTACCGAAGAGACATTTAGGCTGATCAAAGCAATCACTTTTGTGTGATTCTATTATACCCAGAAAGTATGCTATTATTTATTTCTTTAAGCATTCATTCGTTCATAGAATTGCTGGTACAGAATTTATGTCGTTTTCTCTGCAACCAAACCGAAACAATTAAAGCCTGTTTGTTTTAGTCATTCCTTTGTAAATGAAGCAATCTGTGCTGCTTTATGTGCTAGTGCTTTATGTTCTCTGGAATTTGTATGTGAACCCTCTTCTTGACATTCATTGATATTGTTGTTGGCATTGACAAACGGGCTAAGATCGAGAGGACTTTGAAGGTATGGCAGTGAAACCAATTAAAGATGGTCAAGCGACAGTGAGAAGGACAATTTGGACACAGACATACATATAGTAGCAACAATTTCGTCTGAATGGACAGATTCTATTCATGTTTGTTGCTGTAGTTGCCAAAATGAAACGGTGTTTGTTCCAAGTCCGGCGAGTAGGCTCTCATCTGTTTTCACAGCTTCCGAGTCAAAGTCAGTTGTGAGAGTTGTGTTCTGCATCGTTAACAACATTTCGCTTTATTCAATTGAAAATGAATTTTTTATGTTCGTTTTTCCATAGTTCAGTACGATTCCTTTTCGTTCAATTTCGTATATCTCTAGTCTTTACACAGAAAAAGGGGTGACCAATTAAAAAATTATTTTGTTCTTCATTCTGTCCATTCGTTTTGGGGGCCAGAAATCTTTAGCATACTCTAAGGGTTTAAGTACATGCACGTTCATTTGCACATACCCTAGCAAACGCCCTGTACCGCCAAGGATTGTTCGATCATACTTTCTTTCAAATGCAGAAGGCGTATGAATTTAATGAATTCTTAAGGGATCCATAAATGTTTCTTGTTTGCTTCCGTTTGCTTTGCCATAAAGGCAGCTATTACTTGTTGGGTTGGCTAAGGAAATTTATTATCTTGCACGGAGTTTAGCATACATTTAGGATTGCTACTTTAATCAGTTGTGTATTGGAATTGATGGCATGTTTGTGCAAATTTTATGAAAATCCAATTTGTAGCAATAATGGCAATGTGTTTTTTCTTTCCATTGATACTGAGTCATTTCTTAGGGAGGCTCTTTTATTTACTTCGTGTTGGCGTACAGTGTAATACACACTTTTAGGCGTTAAATGGTTTGAGGGTAATAAGATTTGCGTAATTGCAACGGACTTACAGGGTGATTGGCTGATTTTGAAAGTGTTGTTTGCTTCTGAATTTATAGGGAGAAGATAAATAAATATAATTAATTAAATATAATAATTGGGTTGATTTTCGCAACTCAATAGAAGTAACTTTTTGGAAGAAAATTTTCAAACTTACAAGTACGCAGATATCTCTGGCTAAAAGCTGCAGAATCAATTGAAATTATATAAAAATAATCAAAACTCAAGTTGAAGCAATATAAAAATATAAAAATGGCTTTGGAGTACATTTTTAGGGCGTACCTTAGGGTATCCAAAAATGGGAATTAAAAAGCGAGATTCATGGATTTTAAAGAAAGTTTTTTAACATTTCTTGCGATCCTTCTACAAAATGATACAGTATAATAAACCAACGTTAACTGATTGTGTTGACAGTTTAGATCTATTAAAATTAATGCTGTAAATGAAAGAGAAAGCTCAATAATATGATTGTGGAATAACAGAAGTTTGCCGACTTTTCGAGTAAAATTGTCTCCACTGAAGGTTAGATTTATCAACAGCACATTGTGTATTATGAAGCATATTTTAAGGCAGTGTCTGTACCAATATTCTTAATAACTTTAAGTGTGTAAATATATAGGTAATTATATATTATCACAATTCTGCAATCATAACAAACTTGTTGACCATTGATTGCTATGTTATATCAAAATGGTTAAACTCATTATAATACCGCATAACAAATTGATTTGATTTGAATTGATTTGAATTGTAAGACTTTGTATCAACCACTGTCTATCTCCAGCGTTGGCAATTAAGCTAAGTTATTTAAATTTATGTTGCCTACTAATACTTTTTCTCAATATTTCTCAAATCTGCCTTTACACAATAAGTCCTATCGAACACAACCATGATTGATTGATTATTCATTCAAATTTACTACAAACAAAGCTATCTCGATGGAACATAAAAGTTTATCTTAAGGGGTTATTTACGCATTTAAAACTATACACTGAATGGCGGAAAGAGAATTTAAGAATCGGATTTACTTCATCCAAAGGAAGATTTTGCATATTTGGCAATTACGTAGTTATAAAACAGCATAAGTAAAATAAAGAATATCGCGTAATAAAAACTGTTTGCAGTCGTGTTGTAAATCATTTCCCCAAAGGGTGAAAATGCTGTATGAGTGTCAATTTAATTTTATTAATATTACACTATTTATGAATTTTTCTCCAAATTGAACTTAATTTTACGTTTTTTACTTTGCACAACTATGAGTGCATACTTTTATTTTATTTTATTTTATTTGCCAAATTTATTCTTGTTTATAGTAAAGTCCCTTTATTGCTGACTGTAAGCAAACTTACAACAAATAAGTATTTGAGCAAAAAGCATTGCCTATTTTAAAGGCATCTTCGTACAATTATAATTTTATAATTCGAAATTTCTGCTTACTTTCGTAGCCAGCAATGACTTTTCCTTTCTTTTAAGTTTGCTTTCTTCATGATAAACTTTCATTGTCAGTTCAGTGAAATAAATGGGCATTCAACTACACAAATATCTAGCTAGTTTAAATGAAGGGGAAGCCGGGAAGTGCTTGAAGGACTAACAACTAACAAAAGCAGAAAATCGGAAATTGGTTGGAGTAGCTTGAGACTATGTGACGGAAGTATGATAGCAAAATTGTAAGGAAAAGTTTGTACAACCAATCATGGTCAAAATAGTGATTTGTTTTCTTTTGTAACAGAAAATTATGGCAAACTTACTACATAGCCATTTGTTTGCGAATTGATGTTTTCTACTTTTCTTATATTTTTTTTTTAGAGTTTCAATTCCCCTTGTACTGCATGAATAGGATATAAGGGAGCTTCTCATATTCAGTGAGTTTACAGACATTAAATGGTTGGCTCATTAAAAAAGACCTACTATTTGAAGATCGTGTTCGTCAACCTCCGATCGTGTTAACATCGTACCATCATCTCCTAAAGGTAGACTGCAGTTTTGAGATTTCGGACATTTTGATAAAAATGATCCTGTATCATGTATGAATTATGTTTCTACAGCATCATTTTTTAGTTTTAGACAAATGATTTTATTAACTTCATTTTATAGGAATCGGTAAAAAATCGATTTTGATAACAAATGTTCAACTTTAACAGCATGGTGATAGAATATTTGTAATTTATTCGCTACAGGCACAATTTTTACACGAAACTGAGTATAACTGCAATCAGTAAAGGTATTTTAAGACTAAAGAAATTTGTGGTGGCAATCAAACACATATAAATCAAAAGAAATAAATTTGTATTTCAGTAAGTAAGTTGGAAAACTCTCTTAAAGCAAATGTTAATAGCTTTTTGTTGTGGAATTTGAGACAAAAATTATAACCGCTTTATATATATAAAGTAAAACAGATAACAGATAACATTATAACTTTATTAAGGAAAGCTACCCACTTTTGCGCCGAGACTTTTATTTCGTAAAACAACAAAATTTATATCAATTATATCCTATTTTATACATTTATTTATATGTTTCATTATAATCGTACTAATAAATGTCCAAAGAATCGCATGATTCATCATATCCAAAAATTAACTGTTCCCTTTTCGTGTGACATGTGGTTTTTTATGCTCTCGTATGTATTAACATGATTGGACCAGAATAAAAACCTAACTTCAAAATTCCTTTTCATTTTATTTATTTTTATGAATTATCATGTTGCCAATATAATAGTTCCTAACAACTACATTAATCACTTTCAGAGTTTATCCGAAATAAAGGCAATACTTTTATAACATAATTGCAGTCTATTATTTTTAAGAAATTCTTTTCAAGTTTGCTAAAGTTTTGTGAGAAGATGGTGGTGAAACAATAAAAACACTGAGTCATTGGATAGATCTTCTAACTGCGGACAGCTTTAATAATCGCATATGACTGACCCCTGCTAAAACATAACTTATTTCCAATTAATCAAATACAAGAAATTTCAAAACATATTTTTATTTTTAATTTAAAAAGGTGATTTTTTTACGCAATATATTTTAAAGTTAGCAGATAGGGCGTTGCGTATAAAACACTACTTTATATTCAAAAATATGCTGTACGTTGTGTACCGTATCAAAAATTATCATTGCATAAAAAAATATCTGAAAGTAACTAAATTTCATTCATAAAGTCGCTTTGTAAGGTGTATCATATAATGAATAAAGGGGGATACGATCCTTGATATTTGTCGTAGGTTATTTTTTATTAGTTCTCAAATCATCTTCGAGAATTTCTTGTAAGAAACTGCAAGTCAAAGAAATGTGGACGTCCATCCTTTTTACCTACCTTGACCATTTTCTTTCCTTATACTATTTGTAACCAAAATTAATAATAATAAGTTGAAGAAATATTAAATAATATTTTTCATTTGATATGAATTTCTTCACCATGTACCTCAGTTGCATACTTCTAGCCATCTTCTTGCTACACAAGTTTCTCAAACTTCTAAAATAAAATCAGTGCAATTTGTGGTACTGATCCCAATTCATTGAAAATGATCCCAATTTTACGAGAATTTGTGTTCCATAAGAAACATTTTGCGAAAATCCTAAGAGTACGTTATTTTATTCCAAAAATCAAATTTAATGGAATATTTTAAAAGTATCACAATGTTTCTCTCACTTGATAGGTTTAGCTTCTCGCCAAATTCCTACAATTATGTTTTCCCGAACTTTTAAAAAACAACCTGTAGCGGCCATACCTATACTTCAGTTTATTTATATATTCTAAATATCATACGTTTATATTTGATTAAACTTCTACAATCATTCATCAATTTTATTAATTTCTAACTGAATTCACTTTATGTTAGCTTTGTTTATTTTTGTAATTAACTGACATTATTTTTCGAGAGTATTCTTATATATTAATTGAGTGAACTAAAAACACTCGAATTCATGCAAAATGCTCACTAATGTAAATCTCCGGCGTAATTATTATTTGTTATATCATTGCATTGTTGCTAATTTTGTTGTTGAGCATATATCACTCAAACCCATAACTCCGAAATCGAAGTTGTGACAACGGAATCCTAAATGTTTTCTTTTTATATTTTAAAACTATTGGTTTCATGTTTATGTTCACTTTGTGTTCTGTTCATTCGCTAACAAAGCGGAACAAACGGCCTTTCCCTTAACGAATAATCTTCTCATAAAGGAATAAATAATAAATAAGTGTAGACGTTGTTGGTCGTTATCAATGGAAGGCAAAAACGTTCTTAGACGGATTGGTCTGGTCCGTTATGCTTGATTTCTGCAAAGAAAACACCAAAAGCATCCCCAATAGTGAACATTGAGAAATAGTGGTTATCCACGATTCCTACAAACCTACATATAGCGTGCTTTTACACTTTTGTTTATTTCTCTAAATCATTCCTTCTGATCACACCGAGATCATATTGCTAAAATGACGTCGTATTTTATCATTGCCATTTAACATGCCTACTATTTAAAGCAACAACTTCTAGACCCTTATCATTTGTATACTAATACATTTGTGAACAGATATGTAAAGCATACTTGTAGGGTGCCATTGAAATTATTTCAAACCTTTCTTATGTCAGTCACAAAAACAAATAATTGATAACATAGTATGTTTACATAACGTATCCTTGATATTTGTCGTAGGTTATTAAATATCCAGGTTGCGTGGAGCATGCGCATACTTCTAGGCTACTTCTTATTACTCTACTCTCTTAGTTTCCTAAGAAGTTGCATACTTCTAGGCTCCACATCATTGAGTTATTTCCTGCGTCTTCTAAAAATACCTTATTTTACTTCTAGACTTACTACGGCACCTGCTGATGATGCTCTTGGTGATTTCCACGACTATATACTCAGTATTCGAGTATATAGTCTTGCCATGGCCTGTCACTGTGATAGCACTTGTTTTAATAGCCGTGAATTCTATCCATTCTGTGGAAGAAATATCCAGTGTACGCTTTTAAGACACGTTTACTTTTTCATAATGTTTTACTATGATAACAAAAACATTCAGTACAAAAAACTAAAGGCATTTGAATCATTTTCATATTTCTTGATTGCTTCTTTTTACATTACTCTCTCACTCCCTAAACGCAGATGCGAGTATAATGGTTGTAACTTAATACAACATTTGTATTAATTTCATATTTAGCTTACTATGTGAAGCTCATGTCTATTATCCTTATTTAATCTTAAAATCTTTTAGAATTTTGTAAAAAAATAGTATTGGATAAAGGAAGAAACTTTAAGCATACTTGTAGATTTGTGGCATACTTGTAAACTATTCTTGGCGATCACTATAAAATGTAATTGAAAGTATATCACAGCACTTTTTTCCAAATTATATCTAATGTGTTATTCCTACTATCTCATATATTTATAACTGCTGCACATTTCCAGGCCCCCTTCCATTACATTATTTCCCCCACCTCCTAGAAATTTTCCATGTAATGGTTTTAGGGACAATTTGCTATTTTTAGAGAAAACAAATACAGCTTCATTTCAAGGTACTCTTTAACAACCATTTAATTTCTTAAATAAGCTTATTTCCGGCAAAAATAGCAAAACAGTTTCGATTTCATTTCACACTGAATGGTCTTTGTTAAAAATGCCTACTACAGTTGCTTATTTCTGTATCTCTCCACATTACATTATTTGCAGCCTGCCGTTAGGGACTTCGATGTGTCCTTTTAATTTACTTTAATAGTTTTATTATTTTCTTTCACTTCCGACAAATGTCTAACACTGCAGTCATTGCCCCCTTTTGCCATGATTCATAAGCATTTACTTTGAGGCAGCGGAGATTTAATAAAGCATTGGAATGTTGACAGAGGAAAAGGCATAATCATAGCCAATCACTGGATGTCTCAACTACAATTGAATTACATTCAGTATGAGCTGTGTCTGGCTGCCTTAGTGGCTATCAAAAATGAAATTATTGTACTGCCACAATGACCCAAAGGAAGACAGCCGAAGGAAGGCATTTACTTTAATCAAAGGATAATTGTCAAATGAATTATAAGGATAACTACGTAGTTATAAAGTAATATAAATAAATTGCACAATATCACTTAAATGGTCATGTCCGTTACAAATTCATAATAAATTAATAAATTGTGGTGATAGGCAAAGACAAATTTCAACAGCGGAAAACCAGCTTAAGATTTGAAAAAATGACACGAATTTAGTTTAAAAGATTCAAGGTTTACAATCATAGAATTTTACTTGTATATTTATATCATACTATCATACCGTACTAGACGTCATTTTAGAATTGCGCATCATATCTGCAATGTATTGTAGGACCATTTGAAATTGTAGCCTCGACCGGGTCAGAAAAAAAATGTAACTCTATCATGGTCCCTTAAGGTTTAAAAAGCAACGAAACTACTACTTTCCTTGCTGTAACCGAGTCCAATGGTGACAACTTTTCATTAGGGATTGCATGCAGATTTCAATTTTGGTTTCACCTTCCTACATCATTATCTCCATCAAATTAAAAAGAAAATGAGTTAAATGAAAACTGCCGCAAGTTTTTAGGAGTAATATGATAGAAATCAGCTTATTCTATATTGAAACACTGGAAATTTTATATTTTGCTAATAAAATTATTTGAACGTTGGCTTGTTCTAATTCCTACAGTTTAATTTCTTCACTGGCCATTTTATTGGAAAAAAAGAATCGAGGTGAAAGCTGTTGCATATTTTTAGATGCAACACAATGACTTACTCATAAATAACTTAGAGCAAATTGGCGAAACGGTAAAAGCTAACCTGTACACAAAATTATGTTATTACTACAGATTTCTAATTTAAAATTCAATATCTTACAATAGCTTTGCATTAGAATAAGTCAAAACGACATCAAATTCTGCTGTACTCAAACTTCTGGATCATAATGCAAAGATTTATCGAATCTATCTTACTAAAATGTGTACTGATATCTATCTATCATTTTAATTTGTATCTTACATAACAAATATACATATTTTAGGAAAATATTGAAATAAAGTCTTTTTTCATGTGTTTCAGTTTTTTTGGAACTAGCTAGTTACCCTCGAATGTGAATTTAGCTTTACTATGACTATAAGACATTACGAGAAAAGTAAGAGAAAAGTATTTTATACAAAAAAGGATAACGTCGTTTAAAAACGTTATGTTAACAAATTTATAAATAATAATTTTATAAAAGTCGATGTTTTGAGGACAATCAGATGGAATTGGACTTGCGGATTATAAATAAAAATACTATTTCGTAAACCATAATTTTAGCAATACATGAAGTTCACTTGCATCGCGACAATTAGCATATTCGATAAATTCTATATAATGACTTAAAGACCGTTCCTTAGACTTTCAAAATGTCTTCTAAACATGTCAAATATCATGCTTTTGTTACTGTCATTTAAAAATATGCCTTTAATTACAAATACTGTATGAAGTCTTTTATACAAATTTCATGCCATCCTCTGCACCATAAAACTGTTTATTTATTATTAAATTATTCACAAGTTTTTAAGCAAATTTTCCAAAAACACATTTATATGTGTCAAATATCAATTATGTCAAAAATATTTTACCTGTACTGAAAATTAATCTTCAAAGGAAATGATGTATTTTTTAATTCTTTCTTACAATTGGTAGCAACAAAACTCATAGAAATAAATTATATCCTTGGCATTTAAATCTGCCAAATAATTGTATCATAACAATTATCAGAAAATGTACCTGAAATCATGATGCTTACTTTTAGCCAGTCTCAATAATTGCTGTCACATGAAAAGAAATTTGATATCTACAAATCTTGAGGTTTAATGAGTTATACACTTAGAAATGCTAAAGACTATCACTTATCATCATTTATTTTAATTGCATTCATTTGTATTTTAAATTAAAAGCTTTAGAAACTTTTGATCGACAAACAATACAGGAGGATATCGTATATCAAGAATATGAATTGTAATGTACTTCAGATTTACACAAAGCGGTTGCGATATGAAATAGTACAACTTTCATTATTAGCAAATATTAAACGTCAATCGAAATGTGCTTTTATTTGTACTCAAAGCTGTCACAATTTGCGATATAAATGGTCAGTAGCAACTTTTTGAAAAATGCTGCTAACTTTAAGAAAAATCATGTCCAATTGTGTAGAGCGATAAGAGTCTACGAAACGAATTTGAATAGACTTAATTTTAAGAAAGTTTTCTCTAAAAGAACGAATGTAAGGCGCACTTTTAGGATGATCTTAAACCTTTCATTTGGTAAAAGAGACCTGTTTTCTGTTGGTTTAAGGAGTTCGTTTAAGATTTGTTAATTTTACTACAATTTTAAATGTCCAGCCTAATATTTGCCGTTAAAGGTTTATTACATCGAATCTTTTGTAAGGCTCAGTTAAATTTGTAAGACCAAAAAATTATTTCCTAATATTTCCTAATTAATATACTTATACATACAACGCTAAGCTATTCAATAAGTAAGGGAAAATCTCTCTTATAATTTGCACCGAATATACATATTTTGTGAAAAGCAGCTTCATATAAAACAACAAATTTAATGCATACTTCTAGGATGATCGTAAAATTTCATTGAATTCGCTAGGCTGGTTTCTTCCCGATATTAACAATAAAAAATTGGTGAAATCCTTTGTTTGACTATTAATGTAACACATACAAAAAATAATTTTCAATGAATTACCATTATTATTGCAAATGTTATATAATATCCAATAATTCAAATTGTTTTTCTTGGGTTCAATCGTTAAGTATACACAGCACATGATTCTTAAAATCTAAGCCAGCCTCCATAAGCAGAATTACCATGTGCGAGTATATCCAGACAAATTAAAGATAGTAAGAGCGCGTGAGCTTCCTTCATCATATGCGAATTTGTGCTAACCGTAAAATTCATGGTTACACCTTCAACCGAAGGTATGATACGGCAAAAATGTACCTCAGATGTACCGTCTTTTGAGGAAATGCATTTCATGATTGTTTTAAAACGTTTGATCGATGTCTACCTGCCTGGCTGGCTGTATTTTGTAACCTCGTAATTGTAACCTCGGACTTTAAATAAGGTTTTGGCTACCGTTTGTGGCTTCTTTCGCACAAATTAACCGAATTTTAGAAATTTCGTTATTTCTCTGTAATTCCACATTTATAGATTGAAGTAACTTAAATGTTTGTTCATTGCATTTGTTGCTAATGCCTGACAGAATTTGAGAAAATCCACGGACTAACCTTACCCATTTTGGTAGCTCCTCTACAGATTGCTCATTAAGCCCATATATTCCTATACTCATACCCTCACGTGGTTCCATTAAATTTGATCGTATTTGGTACAAGCTGAGTGTTTTCCAAAGTAAAGCCTTGTAATGGAAATGGATGTCATTGCCACTTTAATACCTCTCAAACAGCTAAGTTTAATTTTTTCTATGTAATTTCTATAGGCTTCAGTAGCCTAGATCCGTGTTAAATATATTAGCTTATAATTCTCTGTAATCTATAAAAAAATTGACCGTTTAACCGATCTACTTCTGGCATCTCCAATACAAATTACTGATTTATCCTATATTCTCTTAGTTTTATATTATTCTATCAGTTGCACTGAATTCAGTAACATTTGGCCCCCATTATGCGTTTAGTGAGGTAAGTTCTGCGAATTAAAACGGACAGCATTACCACACTCCTTCTGGTACATCCCACATAAAATTGGCCGATTTATCAATATTTAATTTTTTTGTATATAAGTCAGTTTGTCTTACTGAAATTTCTATATTAGCTTTATTACATTTTACTTTTCTTGATATTTTCAGTACTTAAAATTAACCGAAATTAATAGAACAACTGTTCCTTCGCCGTTTGTTATTGTCGTTATTAGTCAAAACTGTTAAAGATCTTTCTTTGGACTAGGTATAATAAATATTCTCATATAAATTAAACGTACCAAAAATAGACGAATTTTGGTTTTAACTTAACTTAAAATTAACTTTAAAATTTCTCACTTTTTATGAAATTTTTAGCATTTCGACCTACCTTAAATTATGCATAATTTCTTGCCTCCTACCAGTTTTATATAATAACGGGTTATCCACTTTTAGGTTTCAAAAGTAAAGTTAAATAAAACACACATAAAGCTACGATTACGATGAAAATTGTATTTCGTTATAATACTCGGACCTTGCCATTATGTACAAAATACAATGTCATTTAAATGGCCGCCTCTGGATTGATTGCAGCAGTGGATCCTTTTAAAGTAATTTTTGATCACTTTTTCGCGCATTTCAGGCGGTATCTCGGCGATTACTTGACGAATGTAGGTTTTCAAATGCTCCAACGTTTGGGGATTATCGGCGTATACAGGGTTTTTGATGTAGCCCAACAAAAAAAAAACAATATTGGTGGCCAAACCGTGAAATTACGCTTTTTGGAAACTTCTCATGCAATAAAGTCAAAATCGGTCGTGTTATGGGGCTCATAGCACCGTGTTGTTGAAACCACTAAATTTGGATAGCGCAACATTACGTTTGGCTCATCACAGAGCACCAGTTCTGCTTACCAGAAGTGGCCCACTGGGCAGATTTAATCTCAAGCACAACCTTCATACCAAGAAAGGTGCTGGCCAAAAAAGGTTGGTTATCATACAGCCATAGCGATCTGAGTTGACGGTAGTGATTACTTCGGTATCATTTTCGGAAAAACACTGCCCTCTACACCATAATACGTTACTTTTTCCGGATTCAATGGCTTTTCCACTATCACTTCTTGGTTCTCCGAGCCTCATATTCGACAATGTTGCTCGTTGACGTAACCACCGGGTGAGAATGAGCTTTATCGCTGAAGAAAATTTTGTTCGAAAAATCTGCAATGAAAGCCTGTTACTGCAGCATCAAAAACAGCATCTACGATGTTGTGAATTAATTGTTGCGTGAATTGAACTCTATGTGGATGGAGGTACAAAATACGCCGTAATGAGCCATAAGGTAGACTCAATTGCTGAAAACGCCGTGAAATCGACAAATTCGGATTATAAGCCACACTTTCAGAAACAAAAACGATATTTTTGACCGTGCGTACATTGCGATGAACCACAGGCCTGACCACATCCAACGCTTCCAGTCTCTTCAATTTTCTTTATAATCTTGCCGATTCCTAGTGCTGTATTTGATTATGATTACCTTAAACATCCCGTAATGCGCAAAAAGTGCCCACGTTTGTAGTTAGTTTTAACTATTTTTACGCATACTTCAGCACACTCGGTTATCACGTATGTGTTGATTCAAGCGTCTTTAGTGCCAATTTTGTCATACGTTTTGCGAAATTACATTCTTGTTCAATATCCTTTTTCTTCTTGCAAATGCTGAGTTTTGAGTATAATAAAGTCGTTTTTAAACCGCAATAACAATTTTAATTTTTGTATTTGTCGTAGGAAGATTATGAATTTGAATTTCGATGAATCGATGTTTATGTGAACAAAGTTAAAGGCTTGCAGATGGTATATTATTCACCCTCTACATATGAGTTAATGAAGTAAACAAAATAGTAACAGTAATTTAGTCTTTTCTGTACAAATTTTTAGAATTCACTTATACTTCCTCCTAAACTGTTGCATTCATTTAAATACCACCATTCTGTTCATTACTCGTTGTACCAACTAAACTGTTGCATACTTCCAGGTCTCTTGTTACTAATTTACTTCTGTCTACATTGGTGTGTCTTCATCGGTGCACACTCTTTGATTTTTGACCATATGACATACGTTGCATACCTTCTGGCTAACCAAAACACAACTGAGACAGACATAATGCAAGGCAATATTTCTCCTCTCGTGAAATTTTGGGACAAAAAATATCTAAAGTCCACAAACATCGCCAGAGATTTATAACACCACATTTTTTATTTCTTCTCTATAGTTCTCTTCATGTTTAAATATCCCTTCCCTCTCAGGAGAAATTTATTGCGATTTCATCTCATTTCATTTCCATTTTTCTCAGATGGTTTGTCTGACGGTTTCTCCAACAATCTCTCTCACTTTCTATTACATTGTTATTTGCCGGAGTTGCCATATGTGCAAGATCGGCTACAAGTGAGAATATTTTTCATGCGAGAGCCTGCGACACTGCAGAAACACTGTGGCATGGAACAGCTTCAACTCACATTGCGTCCTATTTTCTACGTGATTGCAATAGTTTTCCCTTATGTCACTTGTTTTCTTGTTTTGTGACCAAGTTTGTTTCGAGCATTTGGTCACCAGCCGGTAGCTAACGAAATGCATTTTAAATAAAGTTGGAGTATAAAAATGCTCGAAATGACTTGAGGAAACTCGAATAAATTTGTTAGTCAAATTGAATCAATACAAAGAACGTGAATCCAATAATCTCACCACACAACAACTAAATGACTATAGCCATTATCTTGTACGCATTTTGTTGCCTTCATAAATCGCAGTGCTTAACAAATTGTTCTGAAGATGGCTACACTCAATCTTCTTTACACAATTTGTTTACTCAAATTTCATTTCATCCTTAACCGCCTATCATGCGCAAATATTTACCCGCACTTCTTCCCTAAGTTATGTTTTAAAATATCATCGTTAAGCTGATATATTTTCTCATGTTTGCGGCACCATGGCCTGATAATAGATGTATAATAATTGGTACCCTAGCAACACAATCTGCACAAGAACCCACAACGGAATTTAACATGAAATGATAAATCTCCGGTTATGAATAAACGCATTTACTAAAGCATATGTTAAGACGTTGTTGAAGTGAAACCAAAATTATAATAAAGTGTTATTAAGTCCTGGCACATATACGGCAGACGAATTCTATATGCATGTGTGTGTCTTTTCTTTGTAACCTTGTCTTTGCAAATTTCAACACTTTTTTGCCAGTTGATGCGTGTGTAAAAATAGGCAAAGAAAGCGTTTATTACTGCTGGCATACTTTTAGGCTTAATGCCAGAACATTAATCAGAGCTACGCCGAACATTAAACAAATTTCAAAAGATACAAGAAAGTACGTTTTTGGGTGCTTTTTATGCCTTTTTTCTATCTTTATCTCAGCACTTCTCGGAGACGCGTCACGTTTCAATAGTTAACGTAAATTACGGAATATTTGGTAAAGGAATTTTTCGAAAGTTTATAGATAATATAGAAAGGCCATCGCAGAAGTTTAAGAGAAGTTTATACGGCATGTGAGAGCTCTCCTAGGGGTACCTTAATTTCTTAACGATCGAATGGTGATGGATGAAATAAAAATTAGATGTAGTGTAGTAAAAGCGGTCGGAAATGATAAAACTCTTCTTTCTCATATATTTCGTAAAAAGAAAAATTTTTTTGTTATGTAAAATGGACTAAATATTCTATAGAAATACTTTCTTCCAGTTAGAAGTTTATCTTAGAAAGGAGTAGAATAGGCATTAATATTTCCTGTAGAATAAATGATGAGAAAATGAAATGAATGAAATGAGTTCGGAAAAATGCCAATGGGTGCTTTTCAAACTATAAACAAGTTTAAAGAATGCGAATGAACTTTTCGATAAAAAATTTTCTACATTAGAAAAATAAACTCTTTGTAGGAAAATATTTTATTATAACGTATATGTAATTATTGATCCTTTATAAATAGGGTCTGTGCTGATTAATAGTGGTAGCAATCGCAATATTTACCACAACATTGGCTTTAATATAGCATGAAAGAGAAGAGGAAAGTGTTGCACATCTCTTGGCTCAAATTTACCTATTTCATTTATGATTTTGAAATTTTAACGGTTTGGAATGAAAATGAACACTCATTTATTTAATATTTTTTTAGCCAAAAGTAAAACTATATTTACAACAAGTAACCATTCTTAAATGTGGAAAAAATTGTCAACTATAAAAAATTTTATAAGTAAATAATTATTGATTTTCCAAAAAAAAAATTCCAACGACGAAGATACATTTATTACAATATAATTAAAATATTTAATTATAAATCTATAACAAATTTTACAGTTAATAATAGAACTGGGCTTTCGTCAGTAGAAACATAGAGCAACAACACTCCAAATACGGGTAAACGTGCTGGAAATATTACTAAAAGGAATTTTAGATAAACCTTTTACTTGTCGTAACAAATATTCCGATCTGCACTCTTACTTATGCACCTTTTATTTCTTAATCTTAGTGTTCTCAATTTCAGAAGCATATCTCAAAGTTTTATATTTCAATTATGGAGAAATTCGCTCACTTGTACTTTAGCAATTTTCTTACTTAAGGTTTTGAATAACAATTTATGCACGCCAAAGGCGGCTGATGAAAGTATTTATTGGTGTAAGATTCTCTTCTAAAGTTAAATTATTTTCGCTATGGAAAGCATTCCAGATACAGACTTATTTGCATTTTAGCGATTTCTTAATTAATCGAACTCTTAACATTTTTGACACTATTTTTAAATTAACTATTTTTTATATGAATGATTTAAACTAATTAAGCATTTCTTTGAATGCGCAATTTTCGAATTATGGATTTGAAGCTATATTAATGGCTACTTATAAAAGTGGATCGATTGAAAAAAAAAAAAAAAAAAAATTTTATTTTAAAAAGGTTTTTAAAAATTTTTTTTTTTTAAAATTAATCATAACATACAATATTACTCAAGTTCCCTTAGTCCAATTGATTTGATCAAAGGAATAGACGTCGTGGCATTCATCTATCTTTAATATGGCACCACAAATAGAGAATTTTTCCCTTATGTGGCGTACCAATTTTGGGCAAATTTTTAAAGTTTTCTTATAAAACAAACAATGAATGAAATATGGGCAAGCTTCTCATATTCTGTTCCGCGGATTGTATTTTAAGACTCACTTAAACAGAACATACAGTTTAATGACAATCCCGAACATCGCAGTGTAAGAAGCATATGAAACATATCGAGGTGACCGCCACTCGAGTAATGATAGATTGGAGTATTTGCGGTTGAACCCAGGATCATGCGAACTATAGTCTCATGTGCTAACCATCGCGCTACGGGCAGTTTCTTATACAAATCTACATATATCTGAAATGGGGCAAATTAAACCCAAATTAATCTTATTTTCGAACCAATGAAAATCAAATGTTTTAATGAAACGAATATCTAATAATACTTCTGAAAATTAAATTATGTTGTAGCTAAACTATAATATTTGAGTGCAATTTAATGTTCTGTTACCTTTTGTATTTCTTGGCGTATAAGTAATTTTAATAGACAGAGACGCATGATTTATATAGATTTAAGAAAATAACATACACTACACATATGCACAAATACTTCCTATGTCAGGGTATACTGAAGAAGGCTGAAGCAAATCATCAGTTTGGAAAATTTGTCAAAATATAGCATTGAAATTTAAAATTTTGAACTTTGAATTTATTCCTGTGCTAGTCCCGGGGATGAGCGTTCTTTTGATTAGTTCTAAGCAAAATAAAGTGCGTCCTCTAAAATTTCTCTAACATTATTTTTTTAAACAAATTATGACACCGTTGGATATACAAAAATATATCACGATTATTAGTTCTAAAGAAGTGGAAAGTGAAAAACTATAAATTTCCCAGAATATTTGGTATTTCTGAAGAAAGTTAATAATTTTTCACCATTTTCATGAAAACCACGAAGTACACCTCCTATATTTAAACGATTGCATTCTTGAAGGAAAATTCTTCCTTATTCGTTTGTCTAAAGCTGAGCAACAACGGCGTCTAATTTACTCGCAACTTAATATCCAATTCAAATAACTGAAAACGCTAATGTGAAGAGGGCGTTGAAGCAAGAGTGTTTGCCATGTTAATTCTTTGTTAATTCCATTCATTAAGGAAGCATTGACAACCCTTTTGTTTTTTATTTTCATTTAAAGAGCTCTTGCGTACTTGGAATATTGAAAGCCCCAATAAAAGGAACCAAGAACCAAAACGTGTAAAAAAATACCATCAGATATTATAGGTAATAAACTTGGAAAAGTAAAAAAATTAATAAAACACCTTTAAAGTGGATACCAATAATTTTGTTAAACAATGCAACTAAGCAAGGACTAAATTTGCCCCCATAATCCGTAAACAGTCCATGCTCTTTATATTCTAAGTATTAGATCATTAACATCACTGCTCCAAGAATTTATTTGGCTAAATGCAGCAAAATATTATAGTTCAAATAATTTTAATGTGTTTTGCAATTAAATAATATTAACAGCCACTTAAGAGCCATAAAGACTACGTCAAAAAATATAATGCCCTTTTTTAGGCACAGCACATGTTTGCTTTACAATTAAAATTTCGCCTGCAAATTTTTGGCAAATATTTTATTTATTCTCTTGTCAGTCATCCCATAACAATTCTAAATTTTCGTTTTGAAATTCGCCACGAGGCACACAAAAATTGCTGCCTATTTTTTGGCAAAAATGCTTTGTTGGCCTTGCTAATCCTTTCACAAAAGCGGAAGCAAGTTAGCGATAATGTTGCTGTGTGATGATGCCGCCTGATATTTACTTGCCATAAACTTGATTGTTAACTTTGTGCATAGTCTCCTTTTCATGTTTGTTTGCCACATGAAAAGGGGATACAAAATTTCCCCTACTTTGTTTGTCTAATCATTTGGTTGCCATTGACAAAGCTTAAATATCTCTTAACTTTGTTTTCCCCAACACAAACGTCATTTGTGATGGCCTTTAGCGTTCTGTGGGTAGGTTATTTCTGTGTATATGGTTAAATATTTGATTTGTGGAATGAGAATCACGCAATCCGCACTCCGTTCGTGTTTCAATTTATTGTGAATAGAAATCAAAGCGAAAAAGAAAGAATACGGAAGTTCACGTCACTGAACTTGCATATTCAATGCTTACAATTAGGCTTGATAAATTGTCATTATGTGTTATCCGCGTTTAGGCTATAGCTCTTGAAATGCAGAGAGTTGTTGGACAAAAGCTTGGAATGATAAATGTGGATATGTCTTATGTACAGTGTGCTGATTTTAATTGAAATTCAGATTGTAGATTACCAACAGAGATATTAGGGGAATGAGTTATAGAAAGCTGGATAAGATTTGATAAGTGCAACAGGAACCAGACAGGCAAATAACTGTAAAAGATTATGCATATGAAAATAATGCCGTCACGAAAAGGGTATATATTTTATAAAAAAAAAATTACTTAATGCCTCCCAGAGACTGTAGCTAAAAGAACACATATTAATCAAATTAACGAGCACCACTATTGAATACATCATCCTAGTTTTTTTCCATTTTAAATTCATTTATAATTTCGAAGATGATATGAAATCAATATATATATATATATATCTATAATATAAAAATAAATCGCTAAATGTGTTGGTAAGCGCATAACTCAAGAACGCCTGGACCAATTTGGTCCAATTTTTTCTCAATTATTCGTAATTGCCTGGAGAAGGTTTTTACGAAAGAAAATTTTGGGAAAACCCTCCGGAAAAGTCGGAAAATTGAAAAAATCGAAAATTGATTTTGTGTGCAAATGTTCCGGAATGTCTTTTCGAATGGCAAAATAGAAAACTGTTAGTGGAAAGCACGAAAAATTCCGGAAAAACGTGAAAAATTTCAATTTGTTTCGACGAAATTTTGCATTTTATCACATGATTTGATGATTTTGCGCGATATAAAAGTGGAAAATTCGTTGTAAAGCTCGGAAAATTTCGGAAAATAACGAAATTTATTGCGATAAAATATGTTTTGCGTGAATTTTGGGTAGAGAAGTTAACGAGACAAATAACAGATGGCGCTGTGCTGTGTTCAATGCTGAAACTGAGCGCAATTTGACAGCTGCACTTTTCGCATTGTCATTTTCTGTTAAACAAATGTGCTATTTTTCTTGCTGCAATTGATTCGAGTTTTGCGTATTATTACACTGAATTCGGATACTCATATATCGCGTATCACATCCATTAACGGTACGAGCAGTACGATCAATTGAAATTTAGTGCAATGTTTATCAATTCGATCATTTTTTTAGAAAATAAGTTTGCGTGTAAAAAGTGAGGTTACCTTATTGGATTGCTGGCATTTATTGCGATACATTCATTTCGTAAGTTTCTTTATTTTTTTTTTTTTTTAAAAATTGTCTTTTTAATATCATTAGTCAAAAAAAACTTTATTCCATTTCAGCGAGAGTTATTTGACTAATGCCACCTATTAGACGATCAAATCGTGGACTTCGTACACGTAGTGCAATAATTAGTCAGAAAGTCCGTGATAATCAAATGCAAGAGGAACGCGCAGAACATAATGGATGGAGACGTGCCCATATTGCACAAGTTCGCGCTGCACAATCACCACCTCACATCGTTCACATCGTCGAAGGAGGAACTGATCACCAAAGTGTTCCCCGGCATTGCACAAAATTATAAAAATCTTGATTGGACATCGATAACTTGAATTTGATTATTCAAAGTCAAATCGCAGGGGTACTGCATTCGTACAAATCCGTTGACAGCGTGACCGAAGAGGATGAAGCGACAAACTATCCGACGGAATTTTTGAACTCGCTTGATGTGCCAGGAACACCGCGGCATAATTTACACCTGAAGGTAGGATCGATCATAATCATGTTGCGGAATCTGAATCATCCGAAATTGTGCAACGGTACGCGGTTGTCCATCAAGAAACTGATGAATAATGTGATTCAAGCGACGATTATCGAGGGCAAATTCAAAGAAGAAGAAGTCCTTATTCCACGAATTCCGAGAATTCCAACTGATCTTCCATTCCAATTTAAGCGGATTCAGTTCCCCATTCGATTGGCTTTTACGAAGACAATAAATAAATCGCAAGGCCAGTCGTTGGAAGTCTGGGGGATTAATTTCGAATTTCCCTGTCTTTCGCACAGTCAGCTGTACGTTGCCTGTTCGCTTGTTGATAAACCGTCTTCGTTGTTTGTTTTTGCGCGGGAAAACAAATCAAAAAACATTGTTCATCATATCGCTCTCTACTGATTTAGATTTCACTCAAATAAATCGCATTGAAATTTGAACTATCTGTGTTTTATTATTACTCGAGAGTTTATTTGAAGGCGTTAAATTGTGGCGAGTCGAAGTTCGCGGGTCCGCTAGTATACCTATATATATGTATATTCTCGAGGAATGTGACCTGTGAAAGAATAAAGCCTTTTAGTCTTTAATTGATTGAGCTTTACAAGTGCATCGAACAGACATTCAAACAACGCACTCCTTGAAGAAACTTCTTTTCTTCAACAGTGAAACTGATATAAAGGAATGTTGTATCATTTTAAGATGGCACTGACCAATATGCACTCCTTGGTAAAGACAATTAAACAACCTGTTGATGCTTTAATACCAACCGAGGCTTTAGGCAGGACAACAGGCTAACGTACACCCTTTTCAAGATATTTTGTAAGTGATTGTGAGGAAAACTTTAGTAAGCAGGACCATTTTCAATAATATCAAATAGACATGACTGGCCGATAACTACGAGATGCTACTATAATTTTCCCAGGCTGTAAATAAGGGCTGAGTTTTCTATTATAACTTTGGACGTTGTCTATTATAACTTTGCCGCGGTGGACGATTTTTCCTATCTCAGTTCGACTGTCAACACAATAAAAGTTATGAAATATGTGAGAAATTTACCCCTAAATAGGAGCATGAATAACCCGAACATTCGGCAACGTATGATTAACATATATTTTGAAGCATATTAATAAATGGCTTATACGTATAAATGTTTGAGCATTTTTTGATTTA
Source organism: Philornis downsi (assembly GCA_019455685.1). Taxonomy (NCBI): domain Eukaryota; kingdom Metazoa; phylum Arthropoda; class Insecta; order Diptera; family Muscidae; genus Philornis; species Philornis downsi. The sequence goes on along the minus strand of JAHXMU010023978.1, from coordinate 118,243 downwards.
CAATAGATTAATAGTAAAATTGATCGTATTTAAGAATTTAAGGACAATTGTAAGGCATAATTAATTTTTGTTGACATTTATTTGCACCGCAGTTTTTTCGCATACCGAACAATTAGTGCTTTGTACTCTGTTATTGGGATATAGCCATTTCTGATTCAACGATTTTTTTTTTTTTTTTTTTTGTTAAACACAAAAAATGGCAATTTTCGCGATTAGAAGTCCCATTTCCCACGGTAATTTCATGACTTTCGCTGCGGTTGCTCAATTTTTCCAATATAGGCTTATTTTGTTTCGTATTTCTCTTTCGAATTAAATATTGGAGAGCCTGCAGGCATTAGCTGAATCGGCTCGTTAGAACAAACACACACCACATGAAAACAAATTTATTTAAAACCTTGAGCGGCAGGAAGCAAATTCTTATATATTCTGTCATATATAAAATTGCCGCTAAAGCTACCCATTCAACAACTCACATGTCTGCTTCTGTTTTTCTGCCACAGAATATGTTTCCAGACCAGACTTCAGTTAAAAAAGAAAAGAAGCAGGCATACTATATGCTCACACTCAGCGGCCATTACTATTTTTAAAATTACAGTGCTATTTGACTATGATTTCGAATGTTCGCTAAGCCTTTATTAGATTTGTCAAGTAGCCAGCAACTGGAAATGTTCGTCAGATAGTGGAACTGCGACTCAGGTTCTTGATCGAAGGTCATTAGTTGCGTATGTTAACTGTTATGTCACCATCGTTCCAAATGGCTGTAATTTTCCATAAGAGTAGTTTCCAAATTTAAAACGGATCTACTGAAATTAACAGGAAAAATTTGTTATTTGAAAGCAGTTATCATGTAAGTAACTATAAAGTCAATGCGTATTATAAGTTTTGTTGCTTTTAGTTTCTGACACTATGAAAATGATCGACCATATATTAATCTTATATATTTTCATGACGTCAAGCGACACAACCGCTAAGCTTAAAATGTACTTTAATGCTGCTCATACTAACATTCCATCACTGCGGAAATATGTGTTACATCTAGTAATATTCTACCTAGTAATATTCCCTCCCAAATATTAGATTTTTTTTAAAAAGTGATCTTATTGAATAATCAGGGGATAAAAAAATACAAATGAATTTCCGCTAAAGTTTATGGGCTACTTTAAACGAATACGCTGGTATTTTTTCTTATTTTTGGCATTCCCAGCACTTGTTTTAGCATTCGTAACCTCATGTTATTTCGATAAATTTGACAACCTTTCCTTATGAAATCCCCTGCTAGCTTTTCGCATTCTATCTCTCATTCACTCACACACTTGATGCAAACTAATGTGTTACATATAAAGTAAATTTCATATGATGGAAAAGTTTCGACACTTTTCTTGCGCCATTATCATGAAAATATTTAACACATAATATCACGTATCTTCTGCTACAGTTTCATCAGTCACCATTCATTTCACGTGACGTAACTTAGCACGCACACAGAACGCACACAGTTTTGCTGCAACATTAGAAACACTTAGCCCCTTAACTCGACACCGGCTACAGCATGACTTTGTCTAACTTTTTTGCCCCCAAACTGGAGCGAAGCGTCATTTAGAACTCAAGCCATTAACAACAATAAATGGTACCCAACATTTAAAGTTCTTCTTTGTTGATTTTGAAATTCCACGAAAGAAAAACATTTCATTATGATGACATGGATAAAGACAAATCAAGGGAGCAAAAATAACTGCTAGGAACAGCAATTATTTTGATGCTGGTTCATTAGGATAAAACAGCAAGTGGAGGAGGAAAAGTTAAAGAATGCGAAGACCATTTAGGAGGGCAAATATATAGCAGATCCGCACTAAATGAGAATGTCTTAAACTAAAATATAAATCGTTGAAATGAAGAGTCGGAGGGGTATCTAAAATGCACAGAGAATTACCACATTGTTATTAGATATTTGTTATAAAAAACAAGCACTAAAATGTGCAGTTGTTTATGTACAAATATTATTTATTATGAAAAATTATTCGTAATATTTATTAATTGTGATATTGAATGTATTGTTTCTTCGTATGAGTAATATTATTACATGTTACTTTTTGACATATGGCCAATATTTTCTTTCTTAGCCCATGGGACGTGTGTTAAATAGGAATTAACCCTACGGTCCATACCCACCTACACGAACGGGAGTCCATAACCAGGGTACCCGGGTACCCTAGTGAAGTTTCATCGTTTATATTCAAATAAAATAATATATATGTGCACATATTATTAGAAACGCTTAGTTTTTACAACTCAACTGTACAAATTTCATGTTTGTAAGATAAAACTGGTTTCTGTGCTGCTCCAATACGCAAATATTATATGCCTACAGAAAATTTAACAATCGACGAACAATTGTATCCGTACCGCGGCAGAACAAAATTTACCCACTGGCAAACAAGACAGTGGTCGCGAAATCGGTGTAGGCGAAAGAGTAGTCAGAGATTTGGGTGGGCCATACCACAATAGCGGATGTAATATCACCTTGGATAACTTTTTTACGACGCTGCCACTGGCAAAGCAGCTGATATCCGTCAAACTTAGCATTGTTGGAACACTGCGGCGAAACAAAGCCTATATACCAACAGAAATGAAAGACGATAAGAGTTGGACCGTTGGGACAAGCAAATTTGGTTTCCACGAGAAGGTGACTACGGTTTCATGCAAACAGAGGAAAACAAATTCCGTAATATTGTTGTCGACTATGCATGATGATGCAACTGTAGAAGAAAACGGCGAACCAGAAATCATCAATTTTTACAACAAAACGAAAGGTGGTGTGGATGTTATGGACCAGATGTTTCGGGAGTATACCACACAGAGACACACAAAAAGGTGGCCTTTTTCGTTTTTGTACAATATGCTCGATGTTAGTGTTTTCGCGGCATACACTATATTTCATGATAATAACAGAACTGTTCCATATCAAACAACACCGAGACAACATTTTTTGCGTAAACTTTCTGGAGATTTGTGTGCGCCACTAACAGAAGAAAGAGTAGCCAATCACCAAGTAACGCGCCGTTTTTCCACCAAATCAGCAATTGAGAGCTATTTGGAAAGACTAGTGGAGACGGTAACCTGTACCGAGCAACCATCTACTTCTACGGCTGCTTCTACTAATGGCAGGAAGCCAACAACAGGATGCTGCTATTTGTGCGCTTCTTTGCCAGACAACAGGAGAAAAAAGACGAGAAAAGCCTGTAACGTTTGCATGAAACCAGTTTGCGATCAACGTACTCAAACAATATCAAAATGTTTTCCATGTTTCAACAATGACTCAACATAAGACATCAAATATTAGAAATAAGTTAAAATGAATAATATGTAAATAATTTAACTAAAAAACAATTACAGTTCATTTTTACATATCAATAAACATTTTAAAACGAAATAAAAATAAAACAAAGGTTTTTTCTTTGAAATATAAAGTAATTTGCACTAAGGTACCCTGGTCATGGACCCCTGTATGCAAAAACATTAAACTCATTTTTTAGTTAATATATTTAACTAAATTTGATAAACTTTTTTCTAGTCTCTAGCCGAAATCTCTGATGATTCGGAGTTTCATATTGATATTTTCAAAAATAAAGGAACATCAGCACTTTAAAGTTCAAGAAAGTACCCGGGTACCCGGTTATGGACCGTAGGGTTAAATTAATTCTAGTTCATGCCTAATTGCTGAATCGTGATCAGTTGACCAGTTGGGGTAAATTCCTCGTCTGATCATGGAAAAAAATTTCTCTTAAACCGAAACAAAACTCGAATCATTTAGGTTTTCTTTGTTTTGCATCCCTGAAATGGACGAAGTCGAGCAAATTCTAGGGAAATAGAAAAATAATACTAAAGATATTAAGAATAAGTACCAAGCAAAATAACAGCATCCATGGAAACATAAATTCACCATAATTTTGGAAGAAAAGTAATGACATTTTGTGTAATCGCCAATGAGTTAAACATAGGCTTGTCATAGGAAGGGAGCAGAATTTTGTGATGAGTCTCTTCTTCACATTTTCGTGAGATTTATTACAACAATGAAAAATTTGCCATTTTGCACTTTTTCTTGCGACAAAAGAAATTTTTGTTTTCTAATCAAAGTTTTCAGACCGAAATTAAACCGTAAAATAATGTTTCTAATAAATGCGAGTCGTATCCAATCAAATCAATAGTATTTAAGTGTAATTATATGATTAAAAACTACGAGGTTTGTTCAGATTTGGCAGCGGTATAAAATTACTTCTTTGAAATACGATATAATGCGGTTTTAGAAATGATGAAAATGTTATTCTTTTTGAACGACTTTCCTTTTTTCGCTGAGTATGGATAGAATTTATTTCAAAGAATTTAATCGTACCAGTGCCAAAGCTGTGATAGAATAAAAGTAAATATTGTAAAAATAAAAAGTATAATTTTACGCAAGTTTCATTTACAAGATGTCACATTTGGTTCATATACATATTTGTAAATGTGTTGTATTTCAACAACACATAAATTTAAAAATTCCGAACAGACACAAATTTTAGGTCTTTTTATTTCAACGTCTCAGTCAGAATTAAAAATTTTGAAACAATTCATGAACATGAATGAAAAATATAGCTGATTATTAAGGAATATTGGTACAGTAAAATGTATTCGCCACAACTACGCGCTTCCCAATGAATTTCTTCAAAATTAGAAACCATCTGAATATGCTGGCTTTATTCGATCTATCGAAATGTTATCTTTCTTGTTGATAATTCCGGAGTGAAGAAGTATTGAACATATTGAACATGTTTAATATCCCAATCCGTAACCAGCAAGACCTAGGAAGCATATTTAACGAAGCTGAAACACGGCAAAACCCGCCGTTCAAGGATGAATCCAACATTAACAGTGAACGGCAGTGACGGCAATAAGCCGAATATAAGCAATGAACCTCGTGTACTACCACAGCCAGTACACCGAGAAGTAAATGTTTCGGTTTTCCACGAACTACCTCCGTTGTGGTCTCAAAATCTACAGCTATGGTTCCCTCAAATCACGCCGGGGTCACCAAATGTAGTGTGTAGTATTATTTAATACACTCATTTTAAAATTCCGAACGAGTACAAACCTCAGATATTTTTTATTTCATCGTTTCACTCAGAATGAAAAATTTTGAAACAATTCTTGAACTCAAACGAAAAACATAACTTAATATTATTGAATAATAGTACAGTAAAATGTAGTCACCACAAATGTATCTGGGAGCTTTATAAAACAGTTTTAGGAATTCATTACACAATTTTCAGTTTGCTTTTTTGATATAAAAAAACACCATCAACTCATATAAAAGTTTAGAACGGCAAAACCTAACATTTAAGAAATTAAATTATGCTAACGAATTTTACATAATAAACTGCACAGCTAACGCCCGAAAACGTCATTAAACGGTAGGCCTCTTTCAGTAACCAAACAAAAATGAAATCAATGTGTGTGAGAGTTCTCTCACATTCATTTCTGAGAACCCAAGGAATTTGTTTTCTTTACTTTTTTTCGATTTGTTTCAGCAAAATACAATTCATTCCCTTGCGTTAAACCTGGGCAAATTTTCATTGTTAGCACTTTCAATGCTTTCAAAGCAACCCTTTGTTCAGTTGTGATATAATTGTTTCCGCGCCAAGTATATCCTTTACACAGTTCGTGTCAATTCTATTATGATTTCTTAAAATATTTTCAGCTCCCTCCTTCAACAGCTCTTTTGACATTTTTAAAAGAAAAACAAACAATGCTTTTTTTGTTTACCATATTGACGCTTGAGAGAAATCATTATATGCTTGAAAAATATTTTAACTTGTTTTCGCTTATTTGTCTTAAGTTTCCTTAGAATATGTCAAGTAAAAATTTCACTCAAGTGTAGCTGGGAAGTTAAAAAGGCGCTACTATCTGTGCAATCTAATAGAAAAATGTATAACTGAAGAAGCTCTGCTGAACATCGTTATGATTTTTAAAATATCTTAAAACTGACCAAAATATCGCAGTAAATAAGAAACCTTAACCTCGAAAGTTTTTAGATTAAAGGATTTGGTGTCATAGGATTTTACTTTTTACACTGAAGAATTATCAAATTACATAATAAATATTGAAGCGAGGCTAATGCAATATTTTGTACTTTGTATTAACCATACATTGCCCAACAACAACATTTATATGAAATCACAGGTGGAGATAATTTTGGTTACTTTTTGTTTCTGCAATTCGAATTCTTTCAACTTTCTATGTCATCACTCTCCAATCTCTGAATAATCAATTTTTTACTTAAAAACACTAGTAGTTTAGAGCGACCTTAAATCATAAGACCGTTTGCGTTGAATTTTTTACAAGAACTGATTTCATTTAATTCTAAAGTATTTTAACAAACTACAGGAACAGTACATAAATACAAATTACTAATACGCATTATCACTAATACTCCATATGGTGTACCACACACCCCTCACACACTGACGATAAAAGCAAACCGGCAACCGTTTAGGGACCTTTTCTGTTATCCGTTACGGATTAGAGTTTCATATCTTGAACTGTTTATGATATCTTCAAGTGGACTTTTATGTATATTGTTTTTAGTGTAAGTCGTAAAATATAGCAAACAATGCATGTGACATCAATACGATTCAACATGCAATATCTAAATAAACACTCTAGAAAAAACTGTGGCCTTTCTTATCTTATTATACATGTTTATATCTAAACACTCGTTTTTCTCCTTAGAACGTATTTTATCTGCAGCACTATAATTCGCTGCAGAATTGTCATTTATGTAACATCCTTTTTCTCAGATGCAATGCGGCATTCATCGTCTTCATTTCAACCCGGTCTTTCATATCCTTGCACTATTTTTGAAGCAGTTATTTTTGCTTCCATGAATTATAGAAATATTCACATGCGTTCAAAAACTTTCTTGCTGATTATTTTGATGCGTTCCAAAGCCTGGGAACGTTGCGCCCTCAAATCGGGAATAAGTATTAGCGATGTATGGCTTTCATTGTGTCACTTTACTTAAATTTCAATACAATTTAATATTAATCATATACACAGTTGTGCCTCTTTTTTCTTAAATCATGACTGTTTTATACGTTTCTTTATACGTCCTTATTAGATGGATTTTATTAACCATACGTCTTGTATCGCTAAAAACAAGTTTCGAATTTTGGAAGCCAAACACAACTTTTTTACTAAATATGGCACATTTCTTGTTTTCCCAATAAATTTCAGATGAATTGGACTTCTATTTAAAAAAGATATAAAATTAAATGAGTTACAAATATTTTTAAAGACATCCAAATAATAAAATTTTTGCACACAATGAAAGTTTATCAGCCAGAGATTCTCAAGTTTAAGAATTGCAAATGATAAGACTGAAACTACAACATTCTAAACGCATGATAAATCCAATATACATTGACGCACATTAATACGAATCATGTTGTAATATGAATTATATTAATCATACGTTACCGCTTCCATAATATTATCTATTGATATTAATCGTTCACATATCACAGTCTATTATAATGCTAATATAATTTAATCGTCACATTTATTCTGTTCTTAAACAATTATTTTATGTAAACCGTATTAATAATATGGCTACATTTAAAATTAAATTTCTTCAAGCAACCAGCATGCACCAGATTTTTAATAAATGATAAACTTTTTCTAATTTATAAATGAAATTTACGTATCATTTTATTAATATCTTTGCTTTTCAATTGAGAAGATATTGAATGAAAAGTTGGACTATTTTCGCTACATACCAAATTTGAATCACTGCCCACAACTTTCAAGGCATCTGTGAAAATTGTAGTTATATCTTACAGACTGAAACCTCAAATTACTTCTTAAATGTTTCTTATTAGCAATTTCTGCAAATTAGTTAAACAACCCAGGACACGGCTGAAAAATCGTCGAAAATATATTATAAATTATACTGACAAATAAACTCTATAGTTCAGTTCAGTTTAGATTATTTATACTTTTATTTCAACACAATATTTGTGAGATGAAATTTAAAATAAAATCTTTGGTATCGTGGAGCGTATTTCCACATCAACGTCAACTTTATTAATTAATTCCTCTAAAACGTACAAAGTTGCTCTATTTATACTAAAATTACTTATTCTAGAAAATGATACAATATTTCAGAGAGAACATATATTTACATAATGGGTGCAACAAAGACAAACATATTTACGGAATAGTGTTGTATATCATAGACTAAATTCTAGAATGTTATTATTTACATAACAGGTGAAAAGGAGATAACAATAAACTATATAATAGGAGTGAGAGAACAAACATAACTTATTGTCGTAAACGTAATTCTAGAAAAGTCCCACCCACAGATAAAGAGGGGAAGAGATTACATCATACTTGAATGTTCTATGCACGGTTTTGATGATCTTTCTAGAGTATATACTTAGACAAATTACACTCATATACTACAAATCCTTTCTTCTTTTCCAGTTATATCATTCAAAAATAGTTGTTCACAAAAAATGTTGTATTTAATATATACTTAATATTATAAGTCATTAAGTATACTTCAACGCATGAGTGATATTATTTTCTCTGTGATAGAAATAAAACTCCTTTGCAAAGAAAATCGGTTTCTTGGAAAATCCGCTGGCCTTTTAACTAAAATCTCTTACAAATTCTATACAGACAAATAATCATCTCATTAACCACTTTATTAAGTGTGTAACACTTCTTAAACTATATCCCATATCCAAACAGAAAGCACCATCTACATTACAATAATCAGAAAAACTTTAATATTAAGGTTAAGAGCCAGTGTAAAAGTTTGAAGTAAAGACGTCAAACACGCCATCAAATGTGAGCGCCGTAAAAATTAACTGCGCAACGAAAGGTAAAAATTCTTAATTTTTAAAACTCAAGTATTTTCACTTTTCACTGGAAAAAGAAAAAAACCCAATTTTGTTTGTCATTTATACGCAAAAATTTGTATTTGAAATGTGAAAAATGTTTGGAGGGGAAAAGGAAAAAGTTTGCCGTAAGAAATTTTACTGAGGCAGAGGAGGTAACATAGCAGTTGCTACTGAAAGTTAAGGAAACTGTAATTTTATTTGTGAAACTTTAAATTGGAACTGAAACTTGACAACACGAATGTCAAATCAGATTTTTGGTGATGCTAAAACTAGACCAAAATAGGAGAACAGTTGGCGTGTAAAGACAGTTTGAAGATAAAATGCGGATGTATTAATTTCATCAACACAATGGTTCATCTATTGTATTGGGAAAAATTATAAGTGAGATATTGTTTTCAGCATTTGGCAACAAAGTTATGGTCACTAAAATTTATTTCAAAGTTGTTAGTGGAATTCACAAATATATTTTTTGTACAAATTTCTAAATGTTGCGGCTAAATTTAGCAAGTTTTCTTCCCATAGTATTTTCCAGTTTCAAATGTATCTTCAGACAAAAGCTAACGCTATGATAAAAAAAAACAAGTGGTTGGTTGGAAAGTGTGGGGCCGCCATAAAATCAGACAGGCCAAAAGTTATGTACTCGCTCTCATTAATTATATGGCAGAATTAGACAGTTTATTGTCAGACAAGTGGTCATGTGAAAAGTGTTTTCTTCTTATAAACAATATACTGCTTTGTCCGTGTTTATAGTAAAAATGTAAACTTTTTACAATTTAATTCACCACATCTATAGTTAAGGCACACCTTTGAAATTTTTTAAAACTAGGTGCAACTTAACCACTCCTTTGTGATTAGTGTAAAAAAACCTTGTAAGTACACATTACATCTATCATGGGTTCAACCCTCTAATCAACAAGTTTTTCCCTAACGGGATCTGTCGTGTGGAAGATGTTCTACTGACTCATCGCTAGATAAGTGGGCGTGTGAATAATGTCCTCTTTTTATATCCTTTTTGTCGATTTGTCAACTTTTTCAGTGAGAATTTATATTTTTCAGTGTTTTTTAATAAGTACTCTTACAATTAAGGTAGTTTTTTAAAAAATTATATGATACCAAATATACCAAAGTATATTGCAAAAGTCGAATCTTTTTTTTGGAAAATCCTTAAATTCTTACAAGCTGGAAGTTATAAGTTTTTTTTTATGCAAATTCGATTTTGCACAATTTTGAACTTAACCTGTTTGTAAATACTAGATATGCCATAACAATTTTGAGTCTCCAGGTACAAGTGGTTTGACATTCATTGGTTATTAAAAAAAAAACACGTCTTAACTAAAAAATGTTGACTCGAAATTGCAAGAATATGTTTTTTCTGCATGTATTGTCATGGATTTAGCATTTTCTTTTGCAAAAGTGCTCTAGAAATAGAAACTACAACTGCTTGTCAGAAACCAAAAAAACGAAAAGTATAATACCCCATTAAGGCTTCCGGTTTGAAATTTCTCGGAAGACATTCGGTACATGCATGTGTACAAATTATAAAACTTAATTTTTTTTTTTTTTTTTTTTTTTTTTTTTGTAATGAAAAGTACAAAGTTTTCTTATAATGCTTTATGCGTTACTATAGTTATTTTACTTTCTGAGCATTAGTAGTACACTTAACACTATACATGTTTTAACATGTGCATCTCATAATGATTTCCTTATTTTAAGTGTGCTTCCCTTTATGTAATTTCGTTACAAAATATTTTATCTTTAAAACTATTTATGTTTGATAGCAAAATTTGAATTGCGTTATTGCCAAAATATTTCCTATCTTAAAATATTTTTACAAAATATTTATCATAAGGACAAAACAAATATGTCTTATTTTAAAATTGTGTTTGGTATTGTATCCAGTAATATCCCTTTGTTCTGGTAAGCATATACTTTTATCATAATATTTATCCCATGGTGAGTCTAAGTAACTTAACTTGTACGTATAAATATCAACATTTGATAAATATTATTTTCAAAATTGTATTAATATAATTCATACGCTTTCGTGTCATCGTGAAAAATTTTATTTGACACTATCAATGAGCTGCCAAATCTTGTAATTCCTTCCGCCGGTAAAGTGAATATATTTGGTAAATTAATTTTGAATATATTTGGTAAATTATTTACCCCGCGAGCAAAACAATTTTATGCAATTATGTAGATGAATTTGAACACCGAATACGGTTACTTTTTGTGTACGCATATGTGTATATATATATCCATATAAACGCACATTATCACACACATTTTGTTTGTAAATGAACTTTAAATATACGAAATTAGTTTCAAATTAATTTCATTACGATTCATACGTCGACACATGAATAAACGTTCACATACCCCATTTGCACATGAGGACGGACATCAAATGGCTGAATAAAAAGGATGTGCAGCAGCATTTGCTTCAACTGGCAATAAATACGCAAAGAATATGACAGTGCACGAGTGTGTGTGTGTGTGCATTTACATATTCGAACGTACAAATGTAGGGTATTCATATGAGTGTGCATGCGAGTGTGTGCAAGTATGAGTGTATTTTTAGTTTGGCGTGAGTCTGTGTCATCATGTCAGCTCTTCTCGAAATTAAGCAATATTTAAATGTGGCCCTGTGATATGGTTTTGATGGTAATGTAAAGTTTATTTAAACTTTATATGCAGCATCTCACTCATATGGAAGTAGATAATTTGTACAGATAAAGGGGCTGATATTTTCGAGTGCTGATTATGGTTTTGTCTCGGCGGGTTGTGGACAATTCCTTTTTCCCATTTTGCATAAATGGTTATGGTACACTAATATGATTTATCTTTTGAGCATCTGGGTAATGTTATTTTAATTGATCTACTATCACCTACAAATCGTACTGAAATGCATTTCCATGAGAGTTGCTAAATACAAGGTGCGCAGAGTAATCAACCTTTTGCAAATTCATCTACTTTTCGAAAATGTAATACGTTTCACCATAACTTTGGTACGTTATATATGCAGAAGACTTGAACATAATACACAAGTTATGGAGTTTTAGCAACTAGAATGCGGAATGATTGCGTAAATGTATGTATTTTTATGGCAACAAAATTTTGATTGAAATTGCACGAAATATCTGTTCGTATCTCTCAATTTCATTGAATTAAGTGAATGGAAAATTCGGTTATATTCAGGAGTATATGTGGGTGGGATGTTTAAAGTTCTGCTATTAAGTCGAGGAACTTTTATGGGTCATGACCCGACTGAATTGATGTATATTCTTGGAAGCGCCAGAGACGATTTTTCATCACATATCTTACATACTTCAGATTTTTCAACATCCTCTTTTTAAGTTACCGCATAACTATAACTATTAACTATAATAGCAGACTATAAGAAACTACGTAATGCAAATTTGTTCAAATATTTGGAAATTTCTAAAATACCAAATCGTTGCCAAATTTCTAAAACTTCGCAAATTAGAGCGCATACGTTATATAACTAAGCAACACTTATTAGAATAACTATAATATAATTTTATATTACAGTATATATTATTTGCTCACTGTTTTCTTCGATTACCATGACGTAGTGCATCAGGAGTTCTTACCACAAGGTCGTACGGTACCTTGAAGTTATGCGCCGTTTCTGTGAAGCAATACGAAAAAATGCCCGGAATTGTGGAAAAAAATCATGACTTTTGCACCATGATAATGCACCTGCCCACTCACCTTTGCTTGTGAGACATTATTTGGCCAAATCATCATGCCTCATCCACCGTATTTACCAGATTTGGCCCCCTGCGACTTTTTCTTGCTCCCAGGATTGAAGAGACACCAGAAAGGACGCTGAGAGAGCTCATGGACATGCCAAAAGTTACACATCATAAGTGCTTCGAGGATTTGAAAAAACGCTGACAAACTTGCATAAGTTCTCACAAGAAAATACCAATAACATTCTTATCATAATCATCATCACCCTTCACTTTCCATTTAAAAAAAAATTAAAGTACTGACCTTAACAAATTTATATTCTATACACCTGAATGAAACGTATATTTGTTACAAAAATTAAACCTTTAGATTTTTTAAATATATAAAAGGTCAGTGAAATAAATAGAAGTGTAATTTTAACTTATTTCAAATACAGGAAACATGAAACTGTTTGACAGCATATGTTTTCATATTTTAGTGTTTCATTTAAAAGACCAATTCGTTCTATTAATAATGACAACAAAAATAATATTTTTTATTCTTTGTATTGTTTTATAATTCATTTCAAGTTTTCGAAAAATTCAACTGTCATGCCTCTTCTAATACCTCCTATAAAACTTACCGACATAACTCATATATTCAACTACATGTTTCCTTTAAGTCTACTAAATTCAGCCAAATTTGGCTTACTCCAACCATGATGTAAAATTGCATCTGTGCACGCAAAATATATTCCATTTTATGCGACTTCTGGAGAATACATATAAATTGATCAATTCAACGAAATTCAAACTTTTCCCTGAAATTACTGATTCATAATTTAAATTTTGTTTGCTGCATTGCTTTTTGCAATATCTAACAGGTACCTTAAAACCTATAATTATATAATATAATGTTTAAGCTCAGCTTCCAATAACTTATAACTTGTTTCGTTATCGTATATTAATTCTTTGAGTTAAAGTGTATTAAGCACAGAGTAATATTTAAATGTGTGAGATGTGCAAATATCATTCCTATGATGCCTTTTTACAAAAGCATTTGTGAAAACATTCGAAGTGCTTTTCAGTTTCCTAGTTCGTTTATCATTTGATTTAAATCTTTTTTCCTTCAGCATACTTATAATATTTACAAAAACATAATAATTATTAGAGGCTGGGCTTGAAGAAGACGATAGGTAGGGCACCAAGTCGAAATTTAAATCATACTATTTTGCCATTGAAAGCATCAAATTTGACACACTGCGCTAATATTCCCATAGAACTACCCACTTAATAAGAGTGATTTGCAGAAGAGATAAATATAGCTTTCGTAGATATCACATCCTTAGACTTTTATCTTTGCAGCTACGTCAAGTCCAAAACTGACATAGATATGACGACTATGGTTAAGGAATCGGAATACAAAATTACTTGAATCACTTCGAATTCTTAAAAGAGTTATTAAAATGTTGGAACCGCAGAATGGATCATAAGTTTTAGATGCAGGTTCTACCCCCCTTTTGAAAGAAATTAACTTTAAGATCTACTGGATAGAGTTAGATTTATTACTTTGTATATTTTCCAACCAGTCCCTACAAATGAATCGTCCTGTATTTGAGGTTTGATGGAAAAATATGCAGATGATTCAGAGATTCCACTTTGAGCTGTCTTCCATTATGGCTATAATGGACACCAGTGACACCTTTAGGTAATATGCTAAGAATTTTAATTCTAAATATTATTGTTCGACAGTCTTTAGTACTACAAAATGTGAAAAAATATATTTTAAAATATTTTGTCATACTATATTTGTCGCATTTTAAGAGAACTGCGAGATGTTAGTGTAGCCTTTTCAGACATTGAGAAAGAGTTTGCTCTTACTCTGAAGACAAAAGAAAGTTACTTGTTTATTTGAAAAAGGCGAATCAGTATCAACAAATAAATCTTATGATATCAGTCTGGAGATTAAGACTAGGGTATTGCTATGAGATAAACAAGTTATTGAGTGACGAAGCCTTCTTTCGACGAACAAATATATAGTTGCACCAGCCATCAGTTTAGCCTATTTTTCTGTATGAAACCGAATTATTACACAAGCAGAGTTCAGAGAGAATTCAAAAGAACAATTCTCTGGAAAATATAAGGACGAATGATGTTAATGTCATACTAATCGTGAGCAGTATGGGGTATAAACGGCATCAACATGGTTAGAAGTGGCAAGTTACAGTGCTGACTGGGTCATGTTGTGCGAATGAACCCAAATGATCCAGCACGAAAAGTTTAGTGCAACGAACCCAATAGACATAGCAAAAAAGGGAGACAAAAAGCCTTGAGTAGGCTTAAACTTTTGAAACACTGTTAACATTTAGTGTGAATGAAGTGCAAAATACTTAAGTGTTTGGGATTATTTTCTAGGTGTCCTATATTATATATGTAGATAAGAATGAAAGAATTTAAGTAAAAATACCATGCCTACTTCATAACCGTTTCCGTCGAATACTTAAAGAGTAAATTCGAAGGAATATTTTTCATTTGAGTTCTGATTTCGATTTTTCCAATCTATTTTAAAATCTTCAACAAATCTAGTACACCAATCAGATTACCAATATTTATTAATAAGACTCACTATTGTCATTCATTACTATTGCCCGACATTAGATTGATTTTATACCATAGTCGCAGAATATTCTTCTATGTTCGGTTCCAAAAATTCTATCCTCCCTACGCTGATCCCTTTGTCACGCTTCCAGATGTTTAAGTACTTTTGCCAAAAACTACAACATTTGTTTGACACTTAAACTTTTACGCAACAATGCACTTGTAGAGGATTTTTTTTGCTCAGCTCTTGTTGCATGTTTCGAGGTTTCCAGTGCAACGTGTTGTGCATAATGCAGTAAATGCTGCGGCAAAAAAAAAAAAAAAAAAAAAAAACAGCACAGCACCACACAACGCCTTCACAGAATAGCAAAACGCAAAGAACTGCGATTTAAGTGAATGTAAAAGAGAATCGCGTACATAAATGAGAACAAGCCAGCCGAAAGGGAGATGTTCATTACAGTTCATATAGGGAAACCGAAAGAAAGAAACGGACTAAAAATAAGAAAAACAGCGCAGCGATATCCTTTGAAGTTATGTCATAATATTTTAAAACATAAAACGACATAAAGACATGGCGAACTCAAAGCTTACCAAGAAAAAAGTTTGCCAAAGTGGTGAACACAACAATACGATGTAATAAAACAACTTAACGATATCCTTTTGGAACCAAAGACCAAATACAACCTCAAGTATTATGCGGCCTCAAAAAACAATATTTTATTTCTGGTAATTAAGATTACAAAGAAACGTATTATAGTTATGCTTTGTGAGCAAAAATAATTCGTTTGCTATGGCATAAATCTAGATATGCTGCAAACATTGCACACCTTTGCTCGCTCAAGTAATCAATCTATCATACATATCATTTTTAAGATCTCAAGAGATCATTCGTAAAGCTCGGCAAGACTGAAATTGACATATTGGGTTACATTGCAAATAACCTTGATTTCATCCAGTACCATCACCCCCACCTCCACCATTCCAATACCCTTGACACAGCTTCATCAACATACGTCGCTGCTTCGTTTCATTATTTTCACTTTTAATTAAAACATATCGCTCCGTGACATGTTTAAACGCTGACAAATTGACATTACTCCGAGCAAATAGCAGTCAAACGCCACTTGACAGCGCCCAATAGTGAGAGAAAAAAAAAATGTTATATACATGAATGCTTGTCCTTTTTGCTTCCACTATGGGGAAGCGTGTAAAATTTAATTTCCGTCATAAAATATCAGCGCCAGCGCAAACGACGGAAACAACAAAGAGTAATCTCTCGGAAACCCGATTGCTTAAAGTGATTGAATGTTACCCACATTTCGTGGCGAGGGGCGCCGGATGAAGAGATGGTATGTGAGTGAAAACACTTAATTAAGTGACGCATTCACAAGGACATAAGGTACAAACAAGCTGGTACTGCTGTGTGCTGTATATGAACCCTTTTAAATCAACCATCACCAATGGTCCACTGATGTTAATTATCATGCATTGTATTGATATGGACACTTTATTAAATGACGCAAGTTCAAAGTAAAGGTTAACACCGTTGGCCCATGTTTCCCTCTTTGTGAACTTACAAAAGAATTCAAATTAATATTATTACACGATATTATATTGTATTTCATATTAACAAATACGGATCGGTCCTAACTTAAGACAGTTTGAAAAGAGTCTCGGCTGATTGAAGTTTCCTGTCAATATGTTCAAATATTCTTAACAAACTTTAGATACTTCTGGAAATATAGAAATGAGCTGAATAACTATAAATATCTGTGCTAAGTTGTAAACAATGACATGGTGATCCCTACAATTAAATATACTGGTTTCTTTTCGTTCTGCCTGGTTTTGCTCTACGGTGATCACCATCTATAACAGGGAGTCCGTATCTTCAAACTTATGTTGCATCTGCAATAAAATGTTCTCTTTTTTAGCAAAAGTATCCAAAAGCTTGGTTTTAAGGGTGGAAATAATCTTTAGTTTAAAACGCATCACATCGGATGAAACTGAATTTAATGAATAGATAATATCGATTCCGGAACGCTTAAATTTGTTAGCGAACTTTTGTACAATACACTCAATGAAAATAGGTTATTTTTTAGGTTTAATAAATATAAGCTTAAACGTCTCCTAGCGGTCAAAATTTGGGCGATCAGCATTCAACCCGATTTTCACACAGTATAAATTTAGGCCAAGGATAAATAATTCGCTCTTTGCTTTTTGTTACCAGAAAAAGTTCTAGGTCATGACATAGCCATCAACAGCAGACAGTTTATATTCCTATCGTCTGTCAAAAATATCGTCAAGACTAGAAGTATCAGAAAAAAAATTGGATCAAAAAAAGAGAAATCGTTGTTATAGAATTGCATAATGAAAGCATTGTTCGGATCACGAGAAAACAGTCAAGTTTTACTGGTACCACAATCGAATCGGCAAGAAGACAAAAGAGTGTACGGTACTACGTTCGTATCCCAAAACCTGAAGCAGGCATCGGAGACTGCGGCCGCCAATGTTTTCACAATTCGTGTCAGTCATCCTAGACCATGCTTCTCATACTTCCGTTATTCCAAAGGATCACAAAGGAATCGCAAGTAAGAGTTTAATCAAATGTAATCAACTCTGAAGCAGTAATTCCACAATTTTCACTTGGACTTGGAAGATAATTTTTTAAGTTATTCATAATTGTTTACAATCAACAAGTGCATAATATTTGCATAATGCATAAATGGTTTTTTGTTTGAGCGATCAAAAGTCCACTTATTTTTCAGTCACCTCAAAGCCACGGACTGTGGCCGTTTTTGGGATGAATTCGAACGATAAGAATTGGTCGCCTTTAAATCAATATTAAAATTTAAAGCAAGATTATGTTCAACTAAATATACGTGTAATTGCAATCGGATACTTTTTCAAAAGTAACTCACATTTTTTAATTTACTCCACCATATTTGTAGAAAACCCCCTCTCAATTCCTCAATTGCAATTCTTAAATGTGGGATGTGACCAAAACGCTGTTTCTCTGTCATCCCGTAATCTGATTATTTCCGAACTATTTTCGGTATTACTTTAACTCAACATTTTTTGCGACTTGCAATAGGTCGAGGAAGAAGAGGGTTTTTAAAAATCACTTTTATCGAATAAACTTTATTATTATGCAAAAGAGCTATTTTTATTATTTATTTGGACAATATTTAAATTATTACCATTTCTTTCATAAATTAGCCATAACTGTGCCTACAACGACCTATTGCGAGATTGTAAATCTTGATGATTGTAAATACTGAAATATTTCAATTCTGAGTATTACCTTCAAATGCCTTATTTACGGTCGTTTTATCCATATTTGTACGCCTCGGACTTTTCGCAGCTGTAAAGGAAAAAGCTTAAATGCGCGGTATTATATGAACTAGGTAGACAATTTACCGGCTCAAAAATTGAGATTAAATGTTCACTGAATTGTCCTCGCAATAATGCCATGGTCAAATAGACCAATTAAATTAAAGGGCAGCAAATGGTAACAACACGGTAACAAGTGCCACCCTCAGTGCGATAATTATACCAATCTATAAAATACAAAAAACTATTTGTTTTATCTGAATGTGATGGCCGCTCTTGGACCTCTTTAAGTTAAATACTTAAAGTAACCATCAAGCCTTTGAGCCTTATTGGTAAACACAATTTTGTTCAAGAACAATGCAACAATTTTAGCAGCTCACGGGCTGAGAATATTCGTTAGGTCGGCTGGTTTTAATTCTACGCGAAGTTGTTGCATAATACACGCCAAGATGTTTAGAACGTTGAAAATCTGACTCATGATGATCATCAAATACACTGTCAGCTACTATCGCCATGTTTTCTTTACTACATGAAAAATGTGGCCTATTCGGTACAACACGTTAAGTCTCCCTAAGCGCACGAAACATTCTCTTAGAATGCTAATTTTCAAATAACAACTGAGTACTTTGTAGACGCGATGTCGGCTTAAGTCTTTCCATGAAAAAATACTGGACGATACTGAACAGAGATACGACAGCAATATGACAGTTTAGTCTATCTAGCCTGGCTTGGAAAAAGTACCTCCAGTTCTCGTTATTTGAAAACGTTTGGATGATATTAATTATTAATGAAGACTTTTTTTCTAATGTAACTCAGAGAATGGGAATAATAAAACTCTGACAATGAAACACGAATTTAACAACCAAATACAACACAAAATACAAATACTTGCTTCAAATGAGATGCATTACCCCTTGCTTTTTGTTTGTGCAGTATTTCAACTTTATTTCCCATCGAAATATATATATATTTTTCGTATAAAACTCCATTAGAAAATGTGAAATTCCTTTAAAAAAATATGTGATTCAATACATTAAGAGATAAAAAGGAATGACTCCAATTACCTCAGCACACAATGCACAATTTCTCAATAAATTGAATCTTTATCGCAAATATTTCGTACATTTTAAAGTTAAACGAAATATGAAGTAGACGACGTCAGTTAAAATCAGCAGATTTTCCAATTGAAACATTTGCAAAGATGTCGAAGAACAGCAGGAACAGCGAAAATAATGTTAATTAACCTTACTTATACGGGCAAAAAAATTCGTTTGGTGATGACACTGAGCGTCGTTAACAACCCGCTGCCCCCCAATGTAAACGCAACAGTTAATAAATAGCAACGATTTATATTAATTAAGAGCTGTGTACAGTGATTCAATACTGCCACGCCCACGCAGGTTATTGTGGACATTCGCACGGCAAATTCACACCGTACATGCATAAACTATTTTAAGCTGATAACGCGAATATGGCGGCCACGGACCATAAAGATGCTGCCCTCGATGATGCCGATTATGCGCCTGCTGCTACAAAAGCGACTGCTATACTTATGTCGTTTGCTATTTTAGCTTCATGAATGTTGTTGCATACAAAATTAAAATAAAATATTCCATCCTGAAGTATTTTCCGGGCTTTATTAAAGTTAATTAAAAAAGGCCAATAAAAACCTACAGTTAAAATTATTGTCGCCGGTTGTAAATGTTACATACTCGTATCAATGGATTTTTATCTGAACTCGCTTTGCTTCAATAACTTTTCCATGAAATTCACTTTTAAACATTGCTTCCTGGTACAATTCAAAATGAGTTAAATGAATTATGTATTTAATTATTAAATTGAAACCGAAACAACCTTCATACGAAAATGCTCTCATAAGTTATAATTGTTAATTAGCAATTGCAGTGCAGGTTGTAAGTATGCAACATTGTAATTTCTCAGCATATGTTTGAAAGCATGCAATCCTGCGAGGGGTGGGAGTGGGGGGGTACATAGTTATAAATCCAATGTATAAAAATACGTATTGTGAGACTTTAATGAGAAATAAACTTAATGAGCGCATTAACTTAATTGATATTCCATTTAAACTGTTATGATGGTGAAATAAAGTATACATTTATTAGCGAGCAGTTGCATAGTCAACAGAGAGATGAACATAATCATAAAATAACGCGTAACAAGCTAACTTTTCGACTTTCTCAGAAAGCTGCATTAAAGTATGCTGTACTTTCTTGCCATAATGAAATAAGAAAATATATGAATTTACAAAAACAAATATGCAAACATGTAAATAGTATTATATTAATTGATCATTGGAAAAAAGCCTAGTTTAAGAGGATGTTCATTATAATTTCTGCCGCTAAGTTGGCACAACTTCTCTCTACATTGACGCAGACTTTATGCGTGATCTGTCATTTAGTTTGTTTACAGCGCTCAATTTTGTTAACTCATCTCAAGTATATGAATGAATGCAAGTATCGGATATAGAATTTGTCTCAGATTTTATGTTGCAAATAGAATTTTGTATACCAAGTCGCTGAACTTATATAAAAAAGCTATGAATCGACATTATCGAAAACACACACACACATATATCTAAGTGATACAGTGCGTTCAAAACCGGCCGGGATGTGGTAGAATTCTTGCCTCGCTCTGGTCGACCATCCACACTTTCAACTGGTAAAGTGAAGTACTTTAGAACATTCTGTATCTCATGAACCCGTTCCAACCATTTCATTCAACTCTTTAGGCTACCGCTTCCATAGTTTTTGGGGGTCCTCAATCACGTATGGTCGCTGAAGATATGTTAGTGCGAGTTAATTCCGTGAGATATTGTTTTACGAACAAACAAGTTCTAAAATGGTTTCTTCTAGCTAAGCAAAAAGACCTTGTCTAGGCGGATCAAATATGTTGTTGGCTGTTTCCTTGGCTTATCACGAGTGAACTCAAAGTTCTTGCTAGAAGATCACATGTT
The DNA here is from genome assembly GCA_019455685.1 of Philornis downsi. NCBI lineage: Eukaryota > Metazoa > Arthropoda > Insecta > Diptera > Muscidae > Philornis > Philornis downsi. The sequence continues at coordinate 96,704 of JAHXMU010023978.1, read as the reverse complement.
AAATAAAATTATGCCGGTAGTATGCAGCATTTGAGAGAGCAGAGGTCAAATATCATCGATTTTGCATTTTTACGAAAACGTTCGTATGTCACTATGACTAAAAGCTCAAAAATGCAATTGGACGACGATCGTATTTACCTCATAAGGCTTCGACTGTATTTGTTTCCTTTTTCTAAAACTCAAATTTACTATATTGCAGGCATAAACGAAAATTCATACAAGAATTCTATTAATTTACGGATAATGCATTCGAAACATGTTTTGATGATTGATGACTGGATTACTCATTGGCATAAGAGTATTATTTTGGAAAGGGACCTACTTTGAAGGTGATGCAATAAGTTTTAATGAGTAATAAGTATTTCTCGTTTTCTTCACCAACTTTTGACAGAATCTTCAAAAATGTTCAAAATCAATAATTATTATGGTACCATTTTGCCAATAATTAATTGTCTTTTTGAAGACATAAGATAGATACAGCCTCTTCTATCAAAGCTACATTAATGAGATTACCATGTGATTTATAAAGCTTCTTTTTCATTATAAGCATTTTTCAAACAAATTGTGTATCCGGATAATATGTGTACCAAAGTACTAATAAATTTAGTGTCATCAATCTACAATTTAAGGCTGGTACTATCCTGACTTTCCGCAGAGAATCTCCATATAAAAATGGCCGTGAAATTTGATTTTTTTTTTCACTTGCAATAAAATCATTTTTAATTGCCAAAGCCAGCCTTTTTTTTTGGTTTCCAACGCCTAAATCATTACATTTACATACATTTATATACATTTGAAAATGTATTTGGTTGTTTGGAAAGTTCGTTCGGTTAATCCGTTAGAGTTCCTTTAAATATCATTATAACTTCCCAGACCCCTTCTCTAAACTGATTACTATTATTTACTTGTGTTCACGCTCTAGTCGTATGTAGTTATAGCGTTTAAAATAAAAATTTAAAAACTGGAAGAAGTGAGCGAAAAATAGCATTATAAGCATATTACCTATATACTGTACTGTTTCCGAAAAGAAAGAGCGGCTGCTGAAGCCAGTTGAAAAATAAAGTCTGTTTATGAAGAAAACGGACCAAATGAAAAACTTGCCAGAAATGGTTCAAAAGACCAGGAAGTCACAAACTGTCAGAGCTTGGGTGGGAAATTTTACCTCACCCACCGTACCCCACAGACCTCGCCCAGTCCGACTATCACCTATTTCGCAGTCTGAGTAACCACTTGAAGGATTTGAATTTCTACAACGACAAGAAAAATCGAATTGAACGATTTTTTTTCAGAAAACCACGAGAGTTTTATGGGAGAGGAGAGGAAATGAACTTTCCGAAGCTCCCGATGTTTATAAACTGGTATTTTACGACATTCTAGATATATTGTCGAACATATCATGACGTAAAAATACAAGTTATTACGATTTCAGAATTGGAAATGTTTATAAAAAATGCTGGTAACGCCGGGAAACAATTTTTCGTGCAATGTTTTTCCTCGCGAAAATAACACGAACGATTTATATAAATTCCAATACAACATTTCTTTTAGTTGTTTTGTTTATATACGTTTTTTACAAACTTTCTGCGGCATTCATTCTTCGAATCCAAAGACGTTCCTATCTAAATGTGTTTGTATTTTAATAACTACCAACAATATCGCCGTTAAAATTTATCCAATTTCAAAGAAGAATAATATTACCAAACTTTTGTTTGAAATAAAAACGATTCAATTCTAAGCATATTATTCTTACCCTATTTCAAAAGGTCTTATATTACTTTGTTTCTGCTTTTACTCACAGAGTTGAATACTTGCCGCACAGAAGACCAAAAGTTATCCCTTCAGTAATATCAAGAATTACTTTTCATACATGCTTCTTCAAAAATCTTTGTTATCGTCTAATTATATTTTATTTTTTTAAAAATTTATTGATTTTATTGTTCCCTACTGCAAAGTCTAAAGTGGTACATTCCGGGTTTCCAATTGTTCATGAAGCATCTGAACACTGGCAATTTCTCAGTCATATTCTTCTTCACGTATTCAACGACATATAATTTGTTCATCTGTCTAAAAGTTGTACTTACAACAGATAAATAAAGTCCTTTTAAAGGCAAGTGTTTAAGCCATACTATCGGTGAAAAACTTCGCAAAACATATTGCTTACTGTGTCAAAAATAAATTGAATCCCCAGTGTCCACCAGTAATGCAATATTTTTAATAAAAATGAAAAAGTCATGCATTATTGATTACATGCGTAAGGAATATGAGCTCTTCCATATCATAATGATTTATATTTCTTCCGTTCAGTGTGTTTAAAAACAGAAAGGAAATTTTCCTATTAGTACTATATAAAAACAATGTAACTGAATAACATTCTGATAGCATAAGTCATCAACTTTTCGTTGAATTTAAGGACTCTTCTCATTACAGCCCTCTTTTAAACTACACTGAGTAGAATTGCCTGTAGAAAAGATATCCTCCCTTTCATATAACTATCCATCACACACATTCACACATTTAATCAACTTTTTTTTTGCACAAAATATTCTCTACTACAGAATACATCTTTCTACAGCAAAATTTATACACTGAACTACTGCAACATATGCATCACAAGTTATTTAAATTAAGTTTTGTATATAAGGAAGAAAGAAACAAGCAAAGAAAAAAAACTTTACCGCATCTCAGGTGTTCATTAAAATCCTAATGATTTGAAAAATCTGGGAAAATTTTTAAAAAGTCAGCCACCAGTCATCACAAAAGAACTGTAGCAATAATAAAATTTGAACAAGAAAAATCTTTCAATGGCAAATTCAAAAAAAAAAACTTCCAATATGATTAAAATACAATGTACGGCTAACGAATAGAAACCACAGCATACTGTTAGGGGCTAACGAAGAATATTGCATAACAGATGGGGTAATTAAAACATTTGCAAATATATTGTCAACGCCTAACGTACACCAACCGAGGGGCTGATGAAATCTATGGCATAATTTAAATGGAACCCCGTTGAAAAAAAATTGGTTATCAAACATTGCATTATTACTTATATAATGAGCGTTCATAGTCCCTTACTAGGAAGGGGGGAGAGAAGATGAAGGGAAATGGAAAAGAGGAATTGAATAGTAAACAATTTGTTAATTGTATAGAGCATAAAGAATTTCAGGTGAACATTTTTGGCATTAAGCAGCATTGACGTCACCGCAGAAATGTTCCCAATGCTGTGTATTTAACAGTGAAGTTATTGGGGGCAATGCGAAGAAAAAGCGAATGACTGTTTCCCAATTATTACACAAAATTACCTTTTATGCACCGGAATATGCATAATATGTATACAATCATTTGACATGTAATAATATATTTTCAAAATTTTAATATTTTCGCCGAAATTATTTGAGTTGCGGATGTCAGCTATACTGGTCAAGTGTGGCAACTAAATCGGGCAGCGCAGTGAAGGTAGCACACAAAAGTTAACCTACTTGCTAAGACCTTGAGGGGGGGACTAAATGCGTAACGTCTTGAAAAGGCCACGACGGAATGAAAAATTTTGGGGAAAATTTTCCAAACTTCAGAAATATTTCACGTCTATATTTAATTATGTTTGGGGATTTTGTCCTCGAAAGTTTTTCTATAATTTCAGATTTTTGTGAATTTTTTGATTTTTTAAGTTTCCAGGACGTGGCCTTCTTTCAATGTTTTTCAAATATTTTCAGAATTGCACATCATTACCAAATTAAATATAATTAATTGTAAAATGTAAACTTTTGCCTAATTTGGAGATATGAAATAACAAGCAAAGTAGCTACGTTTGATCGTATCTAATCTAATCGTACTGCTATTGGTTCATGTTTGATGGCAAAGGTAAAATATTACTGAAGTAGACCAAATTCACACACACCGTCTGTTGAAAGGTGGCGCATAATCGGTGAAATAACTTCTACCTTAATCACAGAACCAATACAACACACATCTTTTTTCACTCCCATAGACAACATAAACTTCTAACATATTACACAAGAAAAACTTTTACATTCGAATGAAATTTGTTTTATCCTTATAATTTATAACATTTAATGTTGGCATTTGTATTCTCCTGCCTCCTAAGAGAGATTTAAAAGTTTCATAAAGCACAGACCATTGACACCATTCAAGTTTGCCGTCCGTTTGCCATGGAGTGTTGCTCCATTCCGTTGTCAATGTCTACTGGGTAAAAAAGGACAAATAGGACAATAAAATGTAACGAATTAATTATAACCTTCCTATTGCAAAATTGAATTAAATTTTTATGTTAGTCATTGTCCTTTTTGTGGTTTTGATTTTGATGAAATTCCCCTTACGCCTTTTACCCAACTTTTGTATACAAATTTGATTAAGGGAAATTAGCTATAACAAAATTCTCTACTTAACAGAACAAATTGACAACAAAATTTGTGTAAAAATTTCATATTTCTATTTAATTCTATTGACCAAAAACCTTTGCGTTCACCACCGGATGCACTGAAAACTTTCGGTTTAACAGTTCATTTCTAAACCCGTAGCAAAAGCAAGGAAACAACAAATAGGCGAGCAATATTTTTTTCTTCGGGAAAAGAATATGAAACAGAAATTCCGGTATGTATTAGACACTTGCAGCATAAGAAAGCGGTAAAGAAGAGTTGATCTTCTCCGTCAAGCTGTTTATATAAATAATTCGCACGTAGTTCTAAGACGTCCTTTGTCATAGAAAATATTTCGTGTGAAAACTTTTTGCGTAAAAAAGATTTCGTGTGAAAACCTTTTCGATAAAAGAGATTTCGTGAGACAACTTTTGGTAAACAGAAGCTTTTGTGAAATTTTTTTCCTTTAGAAACAAATTCGTGAAACAGCTTTTTCTATAATAAGGGTTCAATTTTGAACGAATTTGCACTTCGTTTGAAAAGACTAAATCCCCTATGAATCTATGTTTCCTACAAACCCTTGTATATAAATTATATCAACTTGATTCACATAATCTCCTACATCGTTTACCAAACTACTTTACGTCGTTTACCAAAGCTTTGAAAAACTATTGCTTGCACGTCTGGAAAATATGTAGTTTAGTTCAGTTATTACACAGTTACTGACTTATTTCAATAAGTTTTACGCATAATGTATTAATAACCCAATAGTATAACGCATATGTTACAGATTGTCGAAACTTGAGAGGTATAGCAACGAAATGGCATTTGTTCATTTTTGGAATTGGCAGTTTCTTCCGCCTCAAAGGCCTGATTTATTCTCTATGCATTATTATTGATCTGTGCGTTCCATATAAGCTGGCCTGTTTTTCCTTCAATATCGATGAAACTTTGCAAACTAATTGCATTTATATTTGGAATAGTTTATAAGGTAAAATAAATTTCCTTGTATACTAGGAACGAGATATGGGGAGCTTCTCGTGTTCATTGAGCTTGTATGCAATTTTATTCTTAAAATCAATGAAAGGGACTTAAACTTTGATACAGCACTTTTATGTTAGCCATAAGGCCAAAAAACGACTTATTTATTAATGGCGATTTCAAACATCAGACTAAGAAGCATTTATTTTACTTGTCGGTAATTTGACTACTCAAAGTCGAAGTCATGTAGTTGTATCGACGTTAGAACTTGCACAATCAATCTCCTTCATCTTTATTTCACTCTGCTCCATCCAATTCAATTTCTGATTTGTTTTTGTTTTTTTTTCAGCGGAGAGTTTTAACTCCAACAATTTTAGGCATACTATGACTCATATTGGTTGCTTTCCTAGGGCAGTTCGTAAGTCAGTTATAGCAGACACAAATGTTTTCCCCTCTTTGTGACACCAGTTGACCTCGTTATCAACTGGTGGATACAACTATAACCAATCTATCCATCATCTATACATAGAGGCTAAAACCATCGATCATGCAAACGATGGTCTTGTGAACTAATCATAGTGCTCAGGGAGTCGCCAATCATTTAAAAAAATCAGATTAAAAAAAAAAATCGACAACGCAAAGTAAGTAATGTAGACTGTTGTTCTAATGATAGTAATGATATGGCCTAAATGTAGAGATGTAAAAGCCAGCGTTTCATTAAAATAATATGAAATTATGAGTTAATCTTTACAAATCATCAGATCCTTACTGTCCCCCAAAGGAAAGTTTTAAGGTTTTTTAGAAAAGAAAAAGAACATGTGAAGCTGAAATTAAACGCAAAATATAATAAAATAAAGGAATCTAAGCAAATTAAGACCAAAAATATGTTCCTCACTCCTTGTTTGTTTAACTCACCTTTCACTCTCCCATTGTTTAACCTCTTTTAAATTCAATTAATTACAATGTCAATTTTATTTTTCTCAAAACCTTATAAATATTTTGATTAAATGGATTCCCCATTAACCGCGAACAAAGAAAGAAGTTTCGTAGTTTTAACAATAACGATTTGTACTTTTCCTACTTACCTTTTAATAAAGCAGAACGGAAACGGAAATTAAAGTTTAAATAAATGTATGCAAGTGTATTGGTTGTAATGAAAGCAGGATATGGAAATAAGTAAACAAGTATAGAGGAGTAGGTGAATGTTTATAGTTGTTCCGACGCGTTGAGCAACTTAATTACAAAACTATCTATGGTTTTTTTATATCTGATTCTTTCTGCTCTTGTTTTCATAATGAAAAGGAAAATTTTTTACACAAGGTATCCAGCATGAAATGAATTAAAGCAAAAACATGACCTTCAATGTATATTCGAGTTCTCTGTGCATTTAGAATTTATTAAAACACAAGAAGGCAGATTACACACAAAAATTTGTACCCTATCTTTTAATAATGTGAAAACAATTTGAACTCCAAGGATTTTGCATGATGATGATGATTTCAACCCGAGTGGCAAAGCTAAACTAAAAACTTTTAGGGGGACAATCAGTGGTAAGAGGAGTGATGAAAAACTGTGTTAAAACAAATGCTTGCTAGTTGTATCCGCTTCTAAAAGAGTTTTTTGTGCTCATCATGATAGAAACTTTTGGTTGGTATTTATCGAAGCTGGACTTTTGGAAGGCACGTTTAGCAGCTTTGTGTAGATTAAATAAGATTACCCTACGTTTGGATAAGCCAGCCTGAGTTGGATTAGTTTAATGGGCTTAGGTTAGCCTAAGTGAAATCAAGTCAAAGATACATTTCAAGTGAAACATTGATCTACAGGTATTTAATATTAATATGTATTGTGATTATCCTACAGAAGGAAAAAATAAAGCGAAGAAAATCCCCTATACAGATCTCACTAAACTCTCTCCTACGGACATTTGTCTTTTTCGCCACAGCGCAGGGTATATATAAAATAAAAAAATGGTGAACGATGTAGATATCCTCTCCAGAGCCATACATACGCTGACGGGGATCTTTCATAAATGGGTCTTAGCAATCCCGAACTACGGACTACGATTTTTCCACATCTATCTGTCTATCAAGCCAAAGTTTCAGCAAATAAAAAGTGAACATAATCCAGAGAGTCGTATGTAGATATAGCCATAAAACAATCGCCAACATTAATTCCTCTACAATAATAGTTTGTGAAGAAAGTATTTTTGCCTAGAAAATGCTTGCCATCGCGCATTCTGCAGGAAGGGCTACACTACAAGTTCTGTTTCTTCCTTTCCGCTTTCCATTTTTGATTCATCCATGAATATGTAAACACACCTCCTTACGCATTCCCAGCCCTCGCAGAATGCTTGCAAGACTGCAACACAGATTTCTACCCTTAACAATGTATTCGATGTGTATACATTAAAGTTGGAGCAATTAAAATTATGTATCCCGTGACGTCCCTCTTATCTATCAATCCTGGGGAATCGATCAATATTATAGCTCATAATCAAGAAAAATCAAACAATTAAATCGAAACTTGGTGTGACGAATTGGAGGAAAAGCGCAGAAGATCGAAGCACTTGGAATTATTTTGTTATTTTGCGCATAATAGATAAGCTTGTTTATTCCTGTCGCCACATAAGAAGAAGAATCAACCAAATAAGTTTTCCTCATCAATGACACAACGATGCAAATTAGCTTTTTTCGCAGGGCAATGTAACTTTTTGTACAGATTTCTTGAACTTTATGACAGTAGAACAACTGACAACGGTAATGACTCCGCATGTACAACTAATCGGAGGTTCATACTCTGTTTTTAGTACACGGAGTGGAGATTACAAGCCAAGGAGGAGGAGTTCAATTTCTCCACTGGGTCAAAGCCGAATCCTGATACCAAAGGTGGTTGCAACCACAGCGATGAAGTAAAATCAGGAATAGTGAGTGTAGTACCACCCGTACCAGCGATAGATTACTTCAGGTATTCCATAGTATTGTTATTTCACAGAAAGTTAACTTGTCTTATATTAACGCTAGCGCCACCCCGAATTTGTGGTTAACTCCTCTTCTAATAGGGAAATGGGGTCTATTTTAACCTCAGAGTCAAATGCTAGATTGTTTCTTAGGTTTCTTTGAGTCTTTAGGAGGTTCGTCACTTGAAAGGGCCGTCTTGGTTTTCTTTGACAGGTCTCTCTGGGGTCGTCTAAATCTTAACCTATTGCCCACTGCTACGTAGTTGTTAGCCCATCGTCACAGGGAATGTTCTCTGGAGTGGGTACTTCGGTTCTTGCAAATCCAAAAACAATTCGTACGCGTTTAAGTTTTTCGTAGCATTCCAAATCTTATTATGATGAAACCACTCCAGATACAATTCCAGACATCCAAACTAAAGTTTTATAACAACCTGCAGCTTAGTAGCTTCATTTGACATTTAGGTAGAAGTAGATGCATCATCTACTAATTATCTGTCCCTACTGGGATATAAGAATATTTACCCGGTGCTGACATGGATGTGAAATCGGCGTCACAAAATCGAAACGAATAAAGAAGAGAAATTGATTTCGGTTAAAGTAAACGTATTTTTTAATTTCTATCATGCGAAGTTGATTCGTCTCTTCCACTAAACGTAAATAGAAAAAAGTTACGTCATATTTTTTATTACGTGTGTGAAGTTTTTGTTTAACACACTCGAAAAAGTTTAAACCGAAAATGTATGTTTAGTTTTTCCAACAAAGCTTTCATTTCTGGGTACGCAGAATGAGAACAAATTACTTTTAGGAGTACCGTAGGCAACATTGCAAAGCAATGCGTGTTTGTTTTAGTATGTATGTAGCATAACTTTCATCATCGTTTCCTCCGAGTGTGTTGGCGCGAATACATACGAATATGTTTTGCCAAAAACTAAAAATTCCTTTTAATATGCTTTTTGATTAAAGCATAGTAAAACACCAATGTGTACACACGCACACATACACACACAGACCAACAATAACAAATCCAAAAACTGCTAAACAGCTAAGAGTTAAAGAGCAGCAACGAAAACACCGTTTTTTGCCAGTGAGAAAGGAAAAAAACTTTATAATCATTTGAGGTCGTGGAAACGTACAGAAAAACTCGCAAAAAGTGCACAACACACAGATATTGAAAACTACTGATACACACAGGCATTCTTGTCAACACACACACACCAACACACACACAGTAAAGGATGCAGTATTTCTATGATGGTGCGTAACTGTAGCAGGAAAAAAAAAACTTTACTTTGCCCGGTAGCGATGGCAGCGTTGATGATGATGATTAAAGATCTAAAGCTTGGTGTTTTTTTGTTTTTTTTTTTTTTTTGTAATCGATTTTCACGACAGGCTCAGTGTAAATGACGAACATTTTTGCCCGTAGGAAATAATCAAATGTTAATTCAAAGTCCAAAAAATTTTCAATTGATTGATTTTTATGGATGTGAGTTAAAGTGAAGGAGAAAAAATTTGAAGAATTGACATAAAAACACAAATTACTACCTACATACTAATGGAGGCTAAAATACTGCACAACTGTCCTTCTGAAATTATTTGAAATGATTTGATGACTGCTTGGTAAATTCACTGGTTTTAGTAGAAACAATTTTTAGAAAATAAGTACTACATTAAATGTTATGTGAAATTCATAAGTTAATTGTATTTTTATAAATGATTCATAAACCGCCTATTGCAAGTAAACTATCCTAAAACAAAAATCTAATTATAAATGTAAGTTACGTTTCACCAAATTTCTGATGTAATTGGATGTTTGGTATAGGAGCATACAACCAACACACAGACAAACTAATATATTATACTAGCAATTAGAAAGCCTTTATAAATCATTAAGGAATATAATTTCACTTATTTATTCTCCCTTAATTACGCCATACTTTAAGCTTTTCTATGTAGAAAAATTCGATTGCTAATATTTTTCGCTATTTCAGAAATCATGCTTCGCATCTACACATAGACTGCCCATAGTCGTTCCCCACCTGTCATCCATAAATTATCATCCAAGTAATCGATTAAGTAAATTAATTATACTGCACTTTTTTATTTCACTTAAATGATTTGCCTTCATAAAACTCTTTGACACGATATTGATAATGCTGAAATAGTGGAAAAATTTGCGAAACTGGAAAAACCCCAATTTTACTGGATATCTGACTCCTTCAAGAAGATTTATTAGGTCTTCCAGCCTGTTAACAAGCTTTTTTTTTTCTTTAAAAAACCGAAGCGCTTTTTGCATTTCTGCTTTAAGGAGTCCCCCAGTAGCTGTCGTTTTCTGAAAACAACGCAGGTTCCTCCATCTTTCTATCCCAAAAAAGCATACAGCCACTCCTGCTGGTTACCTTCTAAAAGACACGACACTTTCATCACCTTAGGAGAGCTCTAGCAAATCTTCATTTCTGAAATTAAAATGGTTTTCTCCATCATTTTACTTCCATCCCCATATCTCAGAGAATACATGGAGCCAGGATTTCTTACTATTTTGTAAAAGACCCGATAATCATTTTGCCCCACCTTTTTAGGAGGCCTTAAAGGAGTTATTTCCCAATAGGCATCCAAGCCTTCTGATTTATTTCTAAAAGATCCGATGTGCATTTCCTTCGCCTCTTATGGGAGGCCTTTAGCAGACCTTATTTTTCAAAAGTTACGCAAAATACGGGTTGATGTTTTCATATTTGTACCTCACGACGAAATAGTGCAGTCAGGCCTTCTCATTCACTTCTAACAGATCCAATACTCAACCTCTTTGCTTTTTATAGGAAGCCTCGAGCAGATTTTTTCAGGAAGCTTCGTAAAAAAAGAGTTGATACTTGTATATTTCTATCTCAAGAGAAAGCTGTGTATCCAGGCCTTTTTATTTCCTTTTACTGTACCGTTTATACATCCGTTATATGTTATTATATTATTATATGTTATTACAATCTTCTACAGTATTCGATATGCATCTTACCTCGCTCCTTTTAGTGGGCCTCTTACATCGATCTTTTAGGAGTCCCTTGACAAATGTTTTTTCAGAAAACATCGGCAGTCACTTTAATCCTAATAATATTCTTTAATGTTATTTTCTAAAACATTCAATATTCTTTTCTAAAACATTCAATATGCATGTTGTTTGGGTTATTTTAGGAATTCTCTAGGAAATATTTTATAACGCAACACAAAAGACATCAGTGTGTCTTCCGTTTCTAACTATTTTCCAGATTTAGCTGCTGTGAAGCTTTGGTATTCAATGAACTGAAGTGATAGCCTGTCGAACCACTATCCCCGTGATCGCAGTTTCGAATTTCAGCAAACTCCTACAAATTTGTATAATGCGTAAAAGATTTAGTAAAATTAAATCCATTATTTTTCATGATATTGAACTCTTTCTGTAATATAGTTGGAATGATCCGTTTTAGATCAAATAATCACCGTTCGATAACTTTGCCAAAGTATATTGCCATTTTAAGTGTAATTAAATTAGTAGAAATCCTCTGCCCACAGGCAAAGAAAAAGCAATCGATTTTCACAATCTTTTTTTTACCAGCAAAATCATTCGTCATAGACAGCACCAAATGCAACTATAAGACAGATACATAAGGATCTGATTTGACCATCGTTTACGCCGGCTCACTGCGATTTGACCACAACCTCTTTCCCTTGACTATACCATATGTAAACCTCTTTTCATCACTAGTCATCATTCGTCTTAGAAACGGGTCGATTTAGCTGCAATTCAGCAGCGATTCGCAAATTGAATTTAGTTACATAAGGTTTTTTTCATTAACTCGTGTTGGACTCATACATTGAACTTCTTTTTTTATCCAATTTTATTCAAGAAATTCTAAGCGGTTCTTTGTACAAAGTTTAGCTTTTATACAACCGAAGCAGTGCTTGTGTAACAAACAGACTTGACAATTTCTATTATTTTATCAATATTTTCGACAATTTCGCATTATTTGCAATGAAATTTTTCCTTTTCTCTCCCTGGTTCACAAACCTGCGAATCTAAGTCTGGTAATCTAAATCATTGATAAACCTCCAAAAGGCCGTAAACTTTTTGAATATTTGACAAGGTAACATTTTAAAAGAGTACATTTGTTCTTTCCTTGGAAATCACTTACTTACCGTATTGAATTGTTATAAAAGACAGCAAATTGTTTAAAGGAAGAAGAAACGCCTCCATGTTTACCATGAAATAAAAAAAAATCGCTTACACTTTATATGTATTTACATTCATATAGATATACCTGAATCTTAGCTTTAGATCCATCGATATGTGAAGACATACCACAAGACATTCCCCTCGCTTTTCTCCTGTTGCCTGGCAATGGTTAAGACTTTTACATTTTAAAAGCCATAAAATTTGCATAGAGACCAACAAACCTCCCACACTGTTGGCAAACAATGCCTATTTATAAACGGCTTAAGATATCAATAGAAGCAAACAGCAAGATTACGGCAATAAAATTCATATGAAATATCTGTAAAACGGTTTACAAATTTCCCTCACGTAAGTATAATGGAAATTGTTAGTAAGATGACGTGATGCAAAATTCTCATTTCCCATCCCCCTTTTTTATAGTAAGAAATTTTAAACGACTCAAGAAACTCGAAATGTGATCACTAATAATGGCTCACAGACAGAAAATGCAAAATAATGTTGAGAAGACGTTTGAACGATTGACATTGTTATTGTTTTTTAGAAGAAATTTCTTTTTTGAACCCAACCAGTGGCTGAAATCTCGGCTTCTAATTTATTTTTGACAAAAAAGAATCTTTTCACACCATCATCTTCGAAGAAATGAAGATATATATCATTTCATACAGCAATAGCTACAAGAATAGCTTTGTAGCAAGAGCTACAAATACGGTTGTAATAACTGCAAGAAAGCTCTTAAAGTGTCAATTATCTTTTGACCAAACGTGTTTCATGACTTTCTTTATCTTTTTAACAAAATCTCCTTCTATGTAGCTCGATACACTTTTTCCAATGATATTCAATAGCTTCTACACTATTTTTCTAATAAGAACTGTCAAACTCCTTAAAGCAAAATCCCACTCTTCATTGTTGGCAAAACTTTTGCCACCGAACTATTTTTCAATAAAATAGTCCGAAGGAGCATGATGAAGCAATTCGAACTTTAATTCATTAATTTTGGTCGTCACAACAGTAGATGTGTGAACTGAAGTATTGTCTTGATATAGCAGCACTGTCATTTTCGCCAAATCCGTTTTTCCCCCGTAATTTCATCACCTAAACGCTGCAATAAATTAGCATAATACTCGCTGTTGATTAGTTTTCCTTTCTAAAGATATTCAATAAAAATAACCATATGCGCGTCCCAAAAAAAAAAAAAAAAAGAAAACCAACGCCACGACTTTTCTCGCCTTCTTTGGACATGATTCTCCCACTCCAGTCCACCACTTTGGCTGTTCCTTTGTCTCAGATCTGAAGTGGACGACATTTCATCCATGATATAAATTGAAGCCAAAATTCGGCGTTATTACAGTGAAACACCGCCAAACATTCTGCTGAAATATCTTCACGACGCTGTTTTTGCTCTATTAAAAGCAAGCGCGGCACCCATCTTGAATACAGCTTTCTTACTTTTAAGTCTTCGGTTAATATATGAGTATCGGTCACGTGCCTTCAGCCGACGATCATCCAATACCATTTTGTGGGTTTTCTTAACTGTGCCTGGTTGCCTCAATTTGTCAATCAATACGGTGTTTGTCCTGGCAGCTCGTTTAAATTCTGCTACCCAATATCTTACAGTCGTAAACGAAAGAGCAAACTCCCCTAAAATAGAATCTAGCTCGGCTTTAATATTGGTTGGACAGAAACGTTTCAAATGGAAATATTGAATTACATAAGGATGACCATTTTTTTCCATGTTACAAATTCACTGAAATTGTTTACTTTGATGGCTCAAATAAAAATACTAAACAACGTGGTGCTTTGAAACACAAAACACATGTTTATAGCCAGAAACAAGAGTAAAGTTTTACGCAATTTCGTTTTGTAATTTGAATCAGAAATAAAACCCGATTTGCTTTCTGAATTAACCATAGCAGATTCTTAGAAATGTTCATTGCAATTTTAAAATCTTGGCTATATTTTTTTAAGTGATAAAAAAAAATTTTTAAATTATTTTAAAAATTTTTTTAAATTTGTTTTAAAAATTTTTTTTTATTATTTTTTTTTTCAATTTATGAAATACAAACAAAATATTTCAAAAATTGAAAAATTTAATTAAAAAAAAAAAATTATTTTTTGTATCTCATAAACTGAAACAAAATCAAAATTTTTTCTTATTTTGTATCGGGCACATGTTTTATTAATTTATAAATTCAATTTTGATTTTATTACTGAAATCAAATTTTACGAAATCAATACTACAAAACTAGCTGCAAAAACAGTTAAATATTCACAAACCAACTCAACAGAACATATTATTTGAGACCTTTTTACGTTTGAAATTACAAAAAAGTAGTTTTTCATACACTCTACTGACACGAAGATTGTGAGGAAACACAATGTTCTAATTGTAAGAGACAGCCAAATGAAATGGCATAACATCTGCGAAATATAATACGGGCTTAAATTTTAAATGTTACATTTATCTATTAGCTGCTTTGTAATTTCCAAATAGTAATTTGAAAGTTGTTAACCCAAGAAATAAAATAATAGAGAAACAATCATAATGTCACATAAATAATAGCAACAGTTAACAGCCACTTAAGTCATTAATACTAAATGTTATGGCTACACTGATGTCAACTTGATTTGTCAATCTAATGCAAAATTTTTTTTGCAATTTTATGAATACAACAAAGACTGGACTTACCACCATACTAACAGTTCAAATTTAATCGCAGAAATTTTTTTTACACTTTTCTTATAGTAGAATCTTTCAATTCATTACAAAGCTGTCATCATCGCCTTGATAGGAGCGTCTTATGTCTAAACATTTTTCTATAATGTTAAACTGCAAAAAAATAGTGTTTTCTCTGGCTGTGAGTTACACAACTTACTTTTAGAGATATGTTTTCCTCCACTGGCTTCGATTATAGTTAGAATTAATTGTCTTGTTCGGCTTAAATTGTTACTTGTTGCCTTGGAAACAAACCAGAAGTCCTTTAGCCATGTCTTGATATTAGTTGACTTTTGTCTCATTTTATTCTATTCAGTACTATGCAGCTTTTTCTCTCTTTTTGTATGTGAAATTAAACTCCATTTTTTTAAATTTATTTACAATTTTTTCTTTATTCATTTATCGTACAGATATGAAACATTTAATTGACACAAAATTTTCTATTAAATTCCGGCTTCTTTTGATCGTATATTAATGGATTTTAAATCAATTTTTTTTTTTTGGGAGCATAATTTTGAAGGAACTTGAATTTATGACATTTTGATTCTACGACCCTCATTTGTGGGCCGTACTATTAGGAGTCGGCCTGTAACTACTACGACTCACGGTGGTGTACTCGTAAATTCTCGCCGAGGTTAAATCTGAACGATCGTATTGTGACTTTTGCTGCACAAGAGTTGTCTTACAGTCTTCCGATATTTATCCGAGAGTACACAGTGCAGGAAGAAGTTGGCAGCAGCATTTATATCGGCCAGGGTGACAATCAAATAGATAGCCCAAAGAACTTGTCATATAAGGAAACAAATGACCTCTGCAATTAAAGTAATGGTAACGCGGTTTTCCTGAGACGCTGAAGAAAAAGCAGATTTAACCTGTAAATAACATGTGAATATCAGATCATGGCGATCGTCGAAAGGGTTCCACATTTACCTTTAGCCTTCTTATACTGCTGGCATTGGTCATTTTGTAACGCATCGTGTGGGAACGCCTTATCAAAGTGGCTACAAAACAGTTGGACGTATTCAGCAGGCAGAGAGGTATCAGGGAAAATACCACAATGGTTACATATGACCACACATCACTGTAAAAGTCATTCAGAGCTAAGACAGTAGGCTTAAAAGAGAAATATGTTATTTGTTAAAGAAAAAACTGACTTATTTTAGCATTAACTGAACACATAATTTCGTTACTTACATTTCTAAAGAACACCTGGGACTGTCCTATAGTGGCTTTTAATGGGTTCTTTGTATTAAACATGGCATATTCCCTCCCTGAGAGCAGTGACGGTTCCATAGGAGTGAGAGTTGGGAAACCTAAAGTTGAAAGAAGAAAAGAAAAAGAATAGCAACAATATGAAGAACAGAAAATCTATGTTAAGTCAATTGCTTAAGGAAAAATAGTTTGATAACTGGTCCTTGGAGGCAAAACCGCGGAATGTTCCAGGCATAAAACATAAATGATACTAATCAGTAAATATTTGTTGAATTTTACAATGTTTGGTAATTGGAGAATAAGAATTGTCAAAACTTTATTATCAAAGTTTCTTTTGCAATTATTATTCAGGAAATGGCGCAATTCATTTGAGTATAAGGCATTTCTTCACATAATTTCCCAAGCAAATGCGATTTTAAATCGATTATAGGACTATGATACCTTCCTGTACATTTAGTAGGTCATTGTTACACAGTTGCAGTCGATGTGAATGAAGGATTTATTTTAATACTTATTTTCTAAATTTTATTTTCAAACCAATTTTCTAGGCTTTGAAAATTGACAGTTCTTCCCAAAGTAATTTTATTACAGCAATTAAACTACATTAAGATCTTCTAGAAGAAAATTGTCCTGCAATTTCACTAAATCACGTCCATGTTACAGACAAAAATCTCTACTATCTGCCACATATCTTCTTCCAGTCGCTGCCTACCCAAACTACGTTTAGCTAGTTGCTGCTCTAATGATGCTGCTGTTCCTGCCCCCCTCAATGACATCAGGCTACGATACACTGCATCCTCAGTATTTTTAATAATGACATCATCATTACTGTTTAGACTTTCAGCTCCGCTACCCTCAGCGCTGTTCAAAAATTTGAAAGAATTTCCCAGAGCCTTGGCTGCTTTAATTGAATTTGTGACGAAATTCATAGCAGTTGCATTGGTTCGATTACACGGTTTACCATGCTCGTCCATCAACCGATACTCAATACTGTGTTGATGTTACAAAGCGGTGCTAATGGTGGATAAGATGCAGAATATAGCCATACCTAGAAAAAAGTAGCACAAGAGATGTGAAATTGAAAAGGAATTAGGAAGGAAACAAGGGAAATCAAGAGAAATAAAAACATTTTCTGCAAAATATCTTAGGTCGGTGGCACAGCAATGCCTAAAAGTATGCCACGATATTATCGCTTACGTCATGGTTATTGATATGTAGCTGATGGCGGTGCATGATATTCGAAATGTTGTGTTGTCAAGCGTTATGACAAACGCACAATGCACCGCGGGCAATCAGTCGTTTGCTATGTCACTTAGTTTCACAATAGCAAAAGCTTGATATGACAGTTATTTAGCGGTAATACTTTTTCCGATATTAATGTAGGAAAGGTAAAAAGTGCATGAAAGTTTATTGATATGGAAACTCTTTGGCATTGTGCAGATAAAGGGAAAACTAATGATGTCAGATGTAAACAGGAGATTGAACCACTAGGAGGAGTTATAGCACAGAAAATGTTCTTAGTACATCACATAGGAGAATTCGCATAATAACTACGCAATTACTTTGTGGACTCAAATAAACGTTTGTGATTTAATGGAAATCCATATCAATGACAATTCTGCAAAATTTAATTTATGAGTATATTTATACTACTATATTAAATTGTGAGGCTCTTCGAATCGAGATATCCTCGATATTACTAACATTCAGTGTCGCACAAAACAGCAGACCGTGTTATACAAGGGCAGTCCCAAAACTAGCCGATCTGACAAAGAAACCACAAAGTAGATTTCAAAAATGTACTTTCTCTTTCAACATAATCTCCATCTAGCTCGATACATTTTTTCCAGCTATAACAACTTCTATTCTCTGTTTTTTTTTAGTATGAACTGTCACACTGCTTAAAATAGCCATCCACCTCTTCAGTGTTGGCAAATCTTTTACCGCTAAACTAATTTTTCGAGCTTTCAAATAAAAAATAGTCAGAGGGCTATATCTGGCGAGTAAGGTGCATGATAGAGCAGTTCGAACTTTATTATTTTTATTTATTATTGTCTTGATGAACCAACACTTTATTTTTCTTCAAATGCGAATCGCTACAATAAATTACAAATTAAATATTTGTAGTTTATGATTTTTCCCTTCTGAACATAATCAATAAAAATAATCAAAAAAAAAAAAAAAACAGACGCCATGACCCTGCCTGCAGATGGGACCGTCTTCCCATTCTTTGGACACAATTCTCCCATTCCTTTGTCTAAGATGTAAAGTGGTGGACCCATGTCCCTTCCATGGTTATGTATCGACGCAAAAATTCGACATTCTTGCGGTGAAGCATCGCCAAGCACTACTGAAACATCTTCATGACGCCGTTTTTACTCTACAAAGCAAAGCTTGCGCACAGCTTTCTCATCTTCAAATCTTTGGTCAATATACGATGTATAGTAATTTGTAAAATGTCTATCACTTCAGCAAGCTCACGCACCTTCAGCCAACGATCATCCAATACCATTTTGTGGATTTTCTTAACCGTGTCTGGCGTGGACACCTCAATTGGGTCTCAACGGTACACGTTTTCATATATCTTTTTCACGATGAGTCCATTACCATCGGAGCCCGGAGCTCTGTTAAGGATAGCAGTCAAACGTGACACTTGGCCAAAGATTCTGTGCAGAATGTTTGACGCTTCAAAGGATAACGAATCGCAATAAATCCTTCGATGGTAAAACTTGTGACTATGTAAAGTGATAAATAGCCTGTTATTTAAACCATACAAGCAGCCAGTATAGAATTAGCAAAAAAAAAATACCCAACATTTTGATGCGAATCAGCGTCAGGCCCACAGAAAAAGTAATCAATAGTACCACCATCGCCATCACCATCATCATCATCGCCAGCACAAGTATTAACAACACGCAGGACATCATCATCATTGTCATCATCAAAGCCAACATCAGTGTCATCATTGAAGGCAGCCAACAAACCAAAAACCGGAAAAAATAAAACCATAAAAGAGTTATAGCAAAAAACAAGAGAAAATGTGGAAAAAAAGAAAACGGGAATGATTGATAAATCATTCAGCTTAAGGCTACTTGAAGCCTGATTATTTCCATTCTCTTTTTTGTTCTACGATTGTTTCTCTTACTTACCAGGCTATCCACGAACTAGTGTATTGTTTCAAAAAGTTTCCAATAGATTTTACTCGTAGTGTTGCAAAGATAACAGCAGCACCTTGGTCAAATAAATGATATCCGTTATGACCAATGCTGTCAAATAAATATTTGTGGTGCAGCGCATACTTTTCCTAAAAGACGAAAGCAAAATATGAGAAATCCAAATGAACTTAGTAACAAGAAGCACAAATGGAAACTCCCTTAGATATTCTCAATTTTGGTAGTTGGGAAAACAGATTCTCTTTTTAGCAGCGAAATCATTTTTCAATTTTAAACAATTGTAAACATTTACCAGTAATACGACAATAATTCTTAATATATGAAAGAAATTGGGAGGTTACTTACTAAACACTTCGCTTTTTCCTTCTCTCTCTTAGATGCTTCCTTAACCAGCAAGAACTTCCTTTTTAAAATTTTTACCCCGCTCTCAATTTATTTCTCTCTTCCCTACATTGATTCCTATAGTTTTTCCATTACTATTTATTTATTTGTCCATAACTTTTTATTTAACCGTTTCTACTGTCATTTACCCTCATACAAATATGTAATGCAACGCATATTTATCTCTTCAGTCCCCATTTCATCCCTATTATTGTCTTTTCGTTAGACATTACGATTCAATTCACTCTAAATTATTCTACCATTGCATTTGAAATCGTAACGTTATGATATTTGATAAGACAGCACACCGAGGAACATTTATGGTATTTGAAAGTAAATAATAGACAGAAAAGAAGGAGAAGTTAAGAAGCGGAGAAGGAGATACAGAAAATAAACAGAAATTTTAAATAGAGAATAGGGAAAACTGGCTGAATATGGACTACAAAGATTTAAAAAGGGTGACACACACAATTCAAACCTGAAAAATGTTGTTTTTGTGAGCACTTAATAGGATTTGTGGTCTTTCGAGCCGACGTCAGAAATATACTGCCATTAGTAAACACTATGACCCTCAAAAAAGCGGTAAATTATGTAACTACTGAAGAGTCAAATAAATTATTATACACCCCCATTCCATATTTTTGAAAAACAAGTGCTTCCTATGTTTATAACGCCCTTTGAGAACTAGGAGCTTTTCAGATCTTAGAAAGTTATTAGAAATTAGTATTTTTTTAGCAATTGTGGCCTTTTCGACCTAACTCAAAAATTTGCCAACAGACCTAAAGTATTCTGGTGTCATTTAAATTATTATTATTTTCTCAGTTTAAAAGTCATTGTATGTGTAACACTTTTAGGCGAAGCTTTGCCAATTCTCAATGTAGAAAGAAAGTAAGAAAGCTTTTATCAACCCATTTGATCAATTGCTGTCTTTGAACATTTTCAAATGCATTTAAGAAAATGAACGTTTAATAATATTTTGACAAGCACTTGTGGATTTCTCAACAAGTCCAAGTGGTCGTCTATACATTAAAGTGACTGTAAATCTAAGGAAGATATTTGGTTGGATATTGTTATCAGAGGGCAACCGTAAAACTTGAATTAAGTAAATTCTCTAAAATATTCGCGTCCAGTTCAGAAACTGCAAGAAATTCTATTATTTCAATATGAAGTCCTTCGAGTCTTGTATACGGTAAGATTTATATTTTAATTAACGACGGCTGATGGGTGTGCCTACACATATTTACAGAATCCTCACAGTAAAGTTTCGGTAAACAAAATTTAAACGTCCGTGGCAACCTCACCATCCTCCAAGGCAAAAAGCCTGAATATATAAACTAAAGCAGCTATCTAGTTCTTCGGATCATTAAACTACATCGACAGATATTTGAATATCAAATAAACTAACATTTTAGATTGCAGCCTAAACTGCGCCAACTTTCGATTAATTTGCTGTTAAATACTTCAAGTAGAGGTTTTGAATTGGATTTTTTTTTTCTCTGGATGTTTGTCGACCATGTATCTACCGTACCACTGTGATTACAATAGTGACTCAAAATTGCAATTCTGGCATGGATGACTTACGATGTGGTCCAGGATCAATATTAGTATGAAACATCACATTTCATCATCACATTTAAAAGGATTGATGAAAGAAGATAGGAAAATACTGAACTAATTACTTTGCATTAACAGAACTAGAGTGAATCATCCACTGAATGAAACTGAATTACACAAAGAGGCGTAGTTATGGTCAATATTTAATTAAAATAATTCTTAAAAAATAAATCCCAATCATTGATTTATGGGTCCAAATGAAAACGTCTTCCACTTTCATATTTTTTTGCATTTCCTTTTTTTATTTTTATTTTTAAATCGATAGAACGTAGACAGAAGTGCTTGGAAGTATATTCTACGTTCGGTATATAATAGGTGAGGATGTCTATTCTAGTTGCCACCTGAAGAAATAAGTAAGTAAGCCTTTAAAACATCAACCGATATAATAACGCTTTTGTTCATATTTCGTTAGCAGGGAAATGCACGAACACAGTAAAATATCTAAAATAAGCAAAATTAACGGTACCAAAAAGTGACTAAATTACCCAAAGTGGCGTAGTCATGGTTAGCTTATGTTACATCAGTGTGGCAGTCTGAATAGACAGACTTACTTAGATTGCATAGCTCACTGTAATTCCTCGGAAACTAGAAATATGAATGTCCTTAGTTTCCCCTATTGAACCATCTTGAGCTCCCCAAGAAGCTCTAAAGTCGGACAACATTTATATCACCATCTGTTCACCAGGGGCGGGCAATTGCAGAGAAGGTGTTCTATAGACTGCTCCTCCTCTTCATTCCTACAGATCCTATAGAAGTCACTAGTCGCACCATTCAGTTACATTGCACGTCTTCCAATTAGAAAGTGTCCCGTCATGACGGATGTAAGTAATGAGACGTCGGGTCTTGACAGCGACAGCAGTTTGTGTGAACGCTTCAGATCCAGGAGGCGGCCACATCTGTTTAGATTGATTGCAGCCTCGGACAGACGCCCAACTACGAATTGCTGCTAAATATGCTCTAGATCGTAGTGTGAGATTGCAAGTGGCTAGAGGCATGCCCATGGACTCCAACTCGGCTGGAGTCTGTAAGATCGTTCCTAACCTTGCCAGTTCGTTCATTCTGCAAATTCCTGGAATGTCCCTTTAGCACGGCGCCCACAAAATGTGAATGTTGAAATGCTGAGCCTTCTCGTTAAGAGATCTGTGGCATTTAAAGACTGATGTTGAGTTCAGGAAGACAAAATCCAGGGACTTAATGACAGATTGACTGTCAGAGAATATGTTAATCCTCCCTGTGGTAAGGACGTCACATTTCAGCCACTCTGCCACTTCCTTAATGGCCAAAATGTCGGCCTGATAAACACTACAGCGATCAGGCAGTCTTCTTGCTTAATCATGGTTAATATATACATGAAATCATATCTCAGAAGAAAAAGCCAAATAATGATTTGTCGACTCAAATAAAAATTTCTTACACATTTGTCATATTTTCGTGTTTCGTGCGAATTACAAATCAATCACTTTTAACAAATCACCCTATATATTTATATTATATATATTTTATTGACACCCCAATGAACGAACGGATTAAAACGTCTAAAAAGAACTGCTGAACAAGGTGACTAAAGGGAACAAAGGGGACAAAGTGAGTAGAGGAGTAAAGGAAACTAACGAAAAAAAGATTTAGTTAATTTTTTTCAATGAAAGCAAAATTAAATGGAAGGAGTAATTGTATTCATACTCCATTTAGAACTATGTTTTTAATCTCAAAAATGTGTTCCCTCTGGCTGTACCACATTTTATTCCGAATTGTGCACAAAAATTCGTACGATTTTAAAAAAAGGAGTACTCGCAATGAGCCTATATACATAATAATTATTGCAGTTCTCAGGATTTAATGTTTTGGTCATAAAGTACCTGTAGTTAAGAAATCCAATACTACCAGTTTTAGTATTCTTACTATATTTTAGAGGCGAAAGACGCCGCTTTTTTCCCATTGCGTCCTAGATTGTAGAATATTTAAACGTTAAGACAAGAGACATCACACAATTTTACGTGAATTTAACAAAACATAATATTCACTTTGCATTATTTTTCTGTTCTTCCTATCGTGAGTAAACTCGAATCCTTTGAACTTACTAAGATTTCGGTTTGAGGGCACTAAACCGTTGTACAGCAACAACATCACATTAAATATGTCAACAACAGGACACTTTATTGGAAGACACTAGAAGGAGTAAAAGGATATTACTGCTGCAATTGCCGCAGAGGAAGTGTAAGAGCAGGTATAATAACAATGCCATGAGTTTTATGAAACTTACCTTGTCAAGACATAAACGCTCACAGAGTTTCCCAAAGGAACAATAACAAAAACACATGGCACCGTTATCCGTTGCACCGTTATCCGTTCCACGTGATCATCGGTAAAGTGCATTGTGGCGGTTACTGATGTCTGCAACGGCACCACCACCAGCTATTGATATTGCAAAAGCTGTTATTGCTCAGAACGTTGGTGTAATGCTGATAATATTGCTGAGCTGTAGAAGTATTGCACCAGCAATGGCTGGCTTTGTTGCTAAAGCGTGAAATAGAGAGAGTGAGAGAGGGTGGCAGAGGTTGGTAGTTAGTTGTTGTCACTGGTTTGTTGTTGATTTCGCTCCCCGCTGTGCGGTGGCAACAGTTACTATAATGATGCTTCAGTTGCTCAGTTACTGCAGATTGGATGCAATTGCAGCTGTTGTTGCCTGCTGTTATTGCTTCCCTTTCACTGTTGTTGTTGTTATAAAGTTTTGACAGGGTTTTCCCACCTTTTGTTTCTTAAATGTATTTAAGTTTAGGAATTTGTATGCCGTCGTCGTATGCAGTAGTTGTATGTCACATGTAGCTGCTGCTGTAGCAATTCACATTATTGTTGTGGCATTTTCGGGAGTGATAATAGAGCTATGGCTCTTTCTCAATTCCGAACTATTATGTTTACATTTTTACGTTTATCGTTAACATTTTAGGAATTGTTTAGAAATTTCCAATTTTCTTTTAAAAACAGACAAGGGTTATGTATTTTTATGTCGATAACTTGGGAACTTTTAGACTGCTTTCAAGTAGGGACGTAATTGTTATCCGTTCTCAGCCCCTTATCTTAACTACGGTTTTTTTTCCTTTTAGTAACATTTATGGGTTTTTTTTTTTTTTAATTGTTTTGGCAAGTTCTATTGAAAAGCCATAACTAAGATTTCGCATATTCCTGCAG
>JAHXMU010023978.1:47015-71904 GCA_019455685.1 Philornis downsi | reverse complement strand
GTCTGGCTTTCTTGTGATTTTTTGAAATTGTTTTGCCAAGTTCTATTAAAAAGCCATAACTAAGATTTCGCATATTTCTGCAGCCTTCGAGCTTTTTAATTTTGTCAATTGCATCAATTTTTAGAGTAAATTCAAACAAACTACTATTGTTTTTATTTTCAACTTATTTTCCTCGCATTTGTTACCTTTAAATGTTTTGCTTAACGATAAGTAAATAAACGAAAAGAAAATTCGTAGAAAGTAGTGTTAATATTAAATAGGAGAAAAAGAACAACAACCAGAAATTAATTGTTCAAAGAGAACAGGAAAAATCAAACGTGTTATTTATTTTTGATTATTTTACAAAAATTAGAAGGAAATATTTATACTGAGTGTTTAATTGATTAACTTCATTTTAATACTTGTACGATTCATTTCATTCATTTGTACATCTACATTTACATTTTCATGACAGCCGAAGGAATAGTTGAGAAGCCTATATTAAACAGAAAAACACCCATTTAAAAAGATATTATGAAACATTTGAATCCAGTCTGATTCGTCCAAGATTTTGAGACTTTATTAACAAAAAGTGCATTTTTTTGGGAAATACATATTATCCCTGCAGAAGTGCAACACAAATAGTATTAAATTTAAGTGATTAAAGGCCCCAAAAAATACTGTTTAATTGAAAGGTTTAGATTACATAACGAGGTGTGTTTTTGAAGCATTAAATAATCGTATATTTATGGAAATACACGAAATACACGCAACCTATCATCCGTTAGTAGTAGAGTAATGTAACGACATAAAACCAAATTCCTTTGTAGTCACTTTCAAACCGATTTTCCTTTTGCTAACCAAAACAAAATATTATTGAAAAACTTAAATAACGACTTAATATCTATTCATTTTTTTTTTAATTTTCAGAATTTTCCAATATTTGTTCATTCCGTGCATTTGTCGCTCAGAATAAACTCGAAAACCCCATTTTACGTACTATTACTACGTTTTTCATGCTATTACTAATTGTAATTTCTAAAATTGCAATCGTACATCTTTCCGAAATTCGACCTGCTTTAGAAATACAATTGACAAAAAATTTTCATTTTCGGTATTGAACATGTGTAGGAATCAATTTAAACCAAGTATATACATTAATAGAAAATAAAAGATTGAGAGAGAGGAACTGCGTTGAAGTATTTAATTTAAGAATATCCACATTAACTAAATTCTACCATCGAAGCATAGACTACATGTGAAGCAAGTATGTAAAGGGGTAGAGCATTCTTTGAAAGAAATCGGTCTTTGTAGACGCACGTCACGTCCTTTTTACAAGGAAAGATTCTTCAGAGACACATATGGTACAGGAAAGTGTCTTTATATACGATCATCATATGGAAAATTGTCTCTATGGACACATTTATTACAAAGAACTCTTCTTATCAACATCTTTCATAGAACAAAATGCCTTTACACACAGCATAGAAAAAGGTTTTTATAGATAGCTGTGTAGGAAAATGCCTTTGTGGATACCTATCCTACAGAAAGTCATCCTGATAGACAGATTTCATACAGAAAAGTGTTTTCATAGACCTTTTCATAGACACTTTTCGTATTGACAATAGCAAAATTGACTTAATACATACTTTTAATATAAATACTATCCTCACAGATACTGTTCGTACAGGAAAGTGTTTTCATAAACACTTTGCGTATAAAAACTGCTCTGATAGACACTTTTCGTATAGAAAAGTGTTTTCATAAACACTGCTCTCAGAGACACTTTTCGTTCAGGAAAACATTTTCATAATCACTTTTCGTATGCAAAAGTATTTCCATAAACCCTTTTGTATCGGAAAATATCTTCATAGGCAATTTTTGTGTAAGAAAATGTCTTCAAACGCAATTTCTATATAGAAAAACGTCTTCATGGATATTCTTCGCATAGAAAAGTTTTTTGTATTGAAAAATGTTTTCATACACTTTTTCCATATAGAAATGCAACTTCATATTCACTTTTAAAAACGTTTCTTCATAGAAGCTTTTTAAACACAAATATTTTTTCACATACACTTTCCAAATAGGAATATTTTTTATATATTTTTACTTGAAAGACGGAATGTGCAATCATTATCTATTTTCGGTATTATAATGTATAAGGAGAAGGCATTTTTGCCTAACCTGCTTATTTGATACATCGTTCGGAACGTTATGGCCCGCAACTGCCATAACTGAAACAAATTGGTCCGGTAGGAAGAAAATTGCACATACAAGAATTAAGTGCAACTACAGAAAAATTACATTTTTGAGAATTTTTCAAATGTTTTTACCATTTATTCATTAATTGAAGGCAACAATTAATAACATACCGCTCTGGCTGTGAGCATAGTTATTGAAAAATACTGAGTAATTAAAAGTTCTTATCTGAAGAACAAATTAATTCCATATAATGCGTATTAAAAAAAGCTTATGACGGTCCCTTTTAGCTGATGATGGATTGGTACATCCTTTAAGACGCTGCGAAAATCAATCCGTGAGTGTATAAGCTTTGTTCTTGTACAATTTCGCGGTCTGTCCAATCTTACGCCCACAATATTCCGAAGATCATAACATTATGAACCGATCGGTTCATAATTAGTAGTATACCGCAATATTTTACAATTTTTTAAAAACTGAAAGAAAACTCCCATAAACCAGCCGATTATTTGGAATTCGCATTTTAGAAAAAAATGCCATATGATTTTGGGAAAAGCAGTGGGCTTACTGGTACGTCGAATTTTAGTTGTAAATTCCATATAACCAACTACAATATTACCAAACTTCTAATTGTACATTACATGTCATTATGTTTAAAACTATTTGATAAATGAAATCAAAATATCAAATCAAAATCAAATTACTCTACAATTTAGTTGTCATTCAATGTTTAAATATACAATTAATTTGTTAAATTGAAATCCAAAATCTAAGCGCTAAATCTATGCAAATTTAACAACAACACTTCGTTGAACTAGTTCACATTTTGAAATGCATGATTAGTTTTCAGATATAGTGCATTCTCTAATCAATTAAAATGCACAAATGCACATTGCTAAATTTGATTGATTTCTCTTCATCTATTACGAATTTGTGTTTAATTATATTTCTATCACGTCGCCGTTTTGATGCAATGCAAAAGTTTGATGGCCTATTTCTGGACAATATTTCGCAATATTGAAATAATGATTTATTTTAAATATAACCAAATTTTAAATCGGTTTGACACAATATATGTATGCAGTTACATACTTATGTACAGGATTACATAGTACATAAATGCCACGATATATATGTTTTAAGTTGGCGTTGAAATCATTTTTTTTTCTTATTTAAATACACTGTGAGTCGTTAGGGCAATTTTCCTGATGATTTATCAATTGGCATATTTTCGATGGTGTTTAAACAGAAACCAAGAGATACACAATCTACATACGATAAATATATATGTTTATATACATATATATGTCTTTGTATTATGAGGCGCTTAAGTATTTTAATAAATATGTCCCAAATACATTTAGAAAGTATGAACTCCACAAATCTGCTGTGACTAAAAAATGTATGTTTCGTCCTTGATACTATATAGAGCTAGTTACCACATAATGGTGTGTACAGACAGTATATATGTAATCATGTGAGTGTTGAGCATCTACAGGTTTTCTTGAGAATTAGATTAATTTATAGCAGCCAGCTTAACTGCAAATCAGATGACTGCATCGTTCTGGCCATGAGTATTTCAGTAAAATTTTAACACAGATATTGGATGAAATCAGAAAATTTATACAAGGATTCCAAAGAGAGCCATCCGATTACCGATGTACTCGTACATATCACGATGTAGTAGAAGAAATGCATTATATTTGCATGCCATTGAAGGTTTTATTTAGCACAGTTAGCACTATCTGATTTAGATCAAATATGCACCATTTTGTTTGGTAAGTAGTTGTCATTTTAAAGGAATTCCATTAGGTTTCTCTGATTAAAACTCTCGTCCTTAGTGGCAGAAAACTTTGGTAGTTCGTTTTCACGAGGTTCTCTTCAGGCGAGTTTTAGATAAACAAAATCATTCTCCATAGGCAAGAACTAGTGGCAATCAGTTGGTGCCAGACCCGTAGTGTACGATGGATTAACTCGTGGCACCATGAAGCTCTCTTTTTTTGCATTCCTCCCAAATTTAGCAATGTTTAGCTCCTGCAATTATTGCGATTATTCTGTTGGCATTTGCAACAATTTGCTTCCAGAGGGTCGTTAATATTACCGTAATGGAATCGACAAAACCAAAAATTTCGAGTCATTAGCTATTACAGTATTAGGAACCTAAACACTATTTACATTTTCAACTACCTGGCTTGCGTTTTCGCTTTCATCATTGAAAATTTGTAAAGTATGGTCCATTTTTCCTTGCTGGTGTTCATCTTTGTCGTGCGCTCAAACAATTACTTGGGCAATCTTTCATAAAATCGTCTAAGGAATTTCCTGAGTACGAAATATTATCTTTTTAACGCAATCTAGCGTACAGTAATCATATTTATACTACGCGAAATGCAGATTACTAAAATCAACTACTGGAATAATAATGGAATACTTTTCAATATGCCTCATATAAGAAAATTCAAAGTTAACATTATATGCATACTTTTTTGAAAACTGAGTTCTTATTATTCTTATTATTACAATGTCATTTCTACAGCAGAATATATAAGTCTAACATAATACCATCAAACAACAATGTAATGCATTCAATAGCACAACAAACCAGATTTAAAAACTGTACAAACCAAAAAACATTAAGGAAGAAAGATGTACCCATCATATTGCCCTATAGAATATAAAAAAATATAGCCAAATGCAAAAATTACTTAATTATGAACATGCCCTTAAGTCTAAAATGGAGTTTGTAATGGCAAAAATAAGCATAGCTTCGGTACTTTTAGGGGCTTAAGGAAAGTCCCAACCGTAATTTAAGGAAATACAAAAAACTAGCCAAATGGAAAAAATTATTAAAATTTATATATCCCCATATCTCGGGAATGGTATATTTAATTGTAAAAATAAAAAATATTTGAACTTCAAAGAAATTATTTTCACTAATTTTTTAAAACCTCTAAAATCAAAAAATCGCCAAAATACAAAAGTGTGTATGTCATAGATGAGAAGCATCCACTCTCAAGGACAAATAACAACATATAATTTTTAACCACATAACCATATATTTTTGGCTCTACTTAGTATTACAATAAAATTCAGTTAAGTGCCGTAAAATGTTAAAACCGCAAACTGATGGTATATGGAAAATATCGAGTATCGACATTGGCTGGAATAAGCAACTGTATTAGTGGGACCAATCGAACCATCTAGTTGCTGGTTCCTTCCGAAGTTTCCCCAAGATAAAAATAATATAAGATAATCTTATCTGATGAAGCGAACGATTAGAGGTCTTAGGCTCGAAACGAGCTTAACATATTCTCAAACT
Organism: Philornis downsi; assembly: GCA_019455685.1. Lineage (NCBI taxonomy): Eukaryota > Metazoa > Arthropoda > Insecta > Diptera > Muscidae > Philornis > Philornis downsi. The sequence continues at coordinate 66,410 of JAHXMU010023978.1, read as the reverse complement.
TTAGATGGATAAGAACATCACCTTTCTTGATATGAAGGTTGTGGTTGTGATATAATGTGTATAGTGGGCAACTTTTGGTAAGCAGAACAGGCATTGTGGGATGAACCAAACGTAATTTTACTGTGCCCAAATTGGGTATCAAAAAGTGAGGCTTCTAGTCCTTTGCCAATAGTCAGTAATATAAATTGGAGTTAGATAATGACATTAAGTTGGATAATGCAGATTTTTTTAAATGAAATTTCTTGTTGGAGGTTTCCAAATATTAGCTACTTGTTTTGAGATAGAAATATTATAGATGAATAGAAAACGATGACTCTACTTCTATTCTACTCATGACTTGGATCATCGTCCGCGGTAAATTACAAACAGATAGATTTTCTACGTAGTGTACGGTTGCTGAATGGTTGTCTGTGCACAAAAAAACACCACCAAATACAAAAATGAACAAATTTTCGGAAGTTCTCAAAACACCACTACAAAATTTGCGCAAATAAAAAAAACTTGCATGTTCTTACGGTGCTTTGGCATATACGAAGTGAAGACAAATACTCAAAAAGTAGCCAAAAGAAAAATCAAAAAATTGCAGATGTGCCCATAATTTGGAAACGGAACAAGCAATAACAAAATAAACAAATTTTTGACATTCTAAGGAATTGGGAGAAAGCACTACTCATGACGGGTAAAATATTCCAAAATTGATAAAATACATATGTTAAAAAACTGTAATCGCGAAAATAACGAGGCTTACGATTGTGAAAACAGCCAACAATTCGGTTTTCGGAAAAAAAAATAAATATCGTATGATGCAAACATTTTTCAATAAGTGCCAAAAGAAACAAATTGCTTAAATACAATCATATTCACTTCTTGGTGGTGGCACATTTAGCAGAAATTAAAATAAACAAACTTCTACAATTCTGAGAGGTTTTGTAGAAGCATTACCCGTCCTGCGGTGAGAAATGTCACAAAATTCGTTAAATAGAAAAATCGCTAAAATATTAAAATGTCCATTTTCCGAAAACGGGCTCAAAAATAGCGCCTTTTTACAGCTGTGTACAAGACCCTTCCAATATTTTATAACAAACATCTATGAAATACAAACAGCCAACTTTTTGGGCAATCAATAAATTTTTAGAAAAGTTGTATTCATCACGTGGTAAAAAGATTAAAGAAAAACAATTTAAAATACAAAATTGCTCATATCAGGGAAATAGTTTTCAAGTCGATCAAAAAAAAAAACACAGAAAAATAAAAATGCCAAACCTGCGGAGAAATGCCACACTTTTCCATGGCTTCATAAAGTTTTACTGCATCCGACGGCGGAGTCGACCCGTTTTTTCTTTTTGGTCTTCTATAGAAATTTTGTCCCTACATCGCGCATAGAGAAACTCATCATTACTAAGTATTATCATGCACATTACTATCCAGGTTGAATTCACCGATTATTGGGACTACTTCCCTTTCCATTTTGAAATTTGAAACTGTTCAATTTCAACGTCCTGGGCAGCATAAACATTTCAGGTGCATATCCTTAAATTAAGAGCCTTACAACTTTTATAGCTGGCTTCCCATTCGGAGGATTCCATTTCTTTCACTTGCCTGATGTATTTTCACTAAACGTCAATGACTTATGAGGCTTCCGTGTGCGATTGTAGTATATGAGGCAGCCAAATACTCCTAGGTAAATGAATCGGTGATAGCAAGCCATACCATGCCATGCCCTGTTAGTTTAGCTAACACAAAGCAAGCGTCCGTTGGCAGGACCAGGCAACACTTGACAGATAATCGAAAGTCGTGGCTATGAGAAAATTCTGTTCTTGTTATTCTCAAGTGAATATTGATCAGAGAGCCTCGATTAGAATTTTTCGTTTCATGGATACCAAATTAGAGGTACTCACAATGATTTCCTCCATTATATTCTTAACAGCGATTGTTCAAGGGTCCAATAAATGTTTAAAGTGTTATGAAATGAATTTTTCCTGCTTATCGGATAGAACTTATTTCAAACACAATTTATTATTAACTGTGATTGAGCAGACATGACTACCGTTTAAATGGTTGTGGGTTGGGTTCCCGATGCAGCCACATAAAACTTCGATAAGTTATCAAAGAGCCTTTTAAAAGCTTCTAAGACCGACATTCGGAATAGTCATTAAACTGTAGGTTGCTTTCAATGATTTTACAAACAGTATGAATGTAAGCTCACTAAAAGTAAGAATCTGGTTTTTAATTGAAGTAAATTTTTTAGTCATCTGTAATTTCGTGTATAATTTCGTATAAACCGTAGGTTGTTATCCAAAAAAGCCAGTTACCTACTCCGTTTTAGAAATTTTAACCACCACATGCCATATTTTCGCATTCCAATGTCATACCTCAAAATATTACTGAAATCTGTAAAGTAAAACCACTTATGTCACTGTAGTTCCTATGGGTTTGTATGAAAGATTCTGTGAGGTTCCAACAAGATTGAGTTTAAATCACTCAAGGAAGTTTTTGGTAGAGTTAGGCCAAGGTATTGTAGAGGTCTCAAAACCGATGAGATCTCGGAAGCAACGAAGTTTTACATTTTTCACGTCAAATTGGAGATATAAATCCAAAAATATTTAATAAAAAAATTGAGTAATCTTCAAAAAAACCCGTATACCGCTTATCAACTCTGGTTACTTATCGTGATATCCATCAAAACTTTAAAAGGTTAGTACAGTTTTTACATATTTTTGATATGCGCCAGTGAAAAGGAAGTATACTCACGTACAATCTAATGTTTTCAAAGAGAAAACATTATTTTGGATCATGTAAATCAAATATGTTATAAACATATTAAAACCATAGCGAAATCCAAGTTGATTTACTAACAAAAATTACATGTAGCTAAGGCTTTCAGAAAGCAACTATAAACTATAAATAGCCGAACTTCTTAAAGTTTTCTATTTTTACTCTTGTCATTTCCTTAAACACATTTTTATCCGACACCGTCCCTAAAGTAAAACTATAATTCAGTTCAATTAAGCAACAATGCTCTGTAGAGAATTGCTCTAGCATTTTGAATTACAAACAACTCTAGTTGTTCCCCTTCCTCTAACCCATATTTCTTCTAATTTTCTCTTGCATTTCTAGGCCATAATTATGATATGCATGTCCTGCCATATGTTTTGTGGGAAAATCTGGGACACACACGCAAATACCCACAACCATGGGGAAAATGTGCTCAAATATAACAAAAGCAAGAAAAGTTTCCAAAGGTTTCAGCATTTATAGTGCTCTAAGTCATGCGCTAATTTAGGTTACTGCTGACATATATTTTCATAAAAAATGAATGATTTATACAAAAAACGACAGCAACAATGTGAAGAATTTAGAAAAAAATTAAAGTTTTAATATGATGAAAATATAAACTAACATAAATGTTGTAATACTGTTTAAAACTATACTTACGCAGTTGTTAGGGTCAGGTGAAAACTTTTTCTAAAAATTAAAATTGCCAGTTCGTGGGAAAGGCAAAAACTTTTTCCTTAACATCGTAATGAGCTCGTAAGATATGTAATTGCAGTAATGGGAGTAAGACAGCGAAGATTTTCTTGAAACATATACATATAGAAGAAAACAATCATTGTAGAAAAACAGTGTTTCAGCTTCACGAATATCAAGGCAATCTGATTTACTACATTATCAATAAAAACTAACTTACTAATCATTACTGCAACAAGTTTCAAAAACATTACTACTGTGCAGAGATAAGCAACCCCAGACATAATTATACCAACTACAACTACAAAAATATCTTATAAAAATTTATTGCAACAATAAGATGCAATATATATATAATTTTAATTTTCACTGTGCTGTGTAGTGGATTAGGTTGAATTTACCACTAACCTTTCGAACAATTCCTAACGATGTTGCTGCTTTTGGAAGTCTATCTGCATAACGTTTCTTGATTATACCATCTTCATTGTAGTGTATAATGATTCGGTAAACAAACATTTTGTTCACACGCAAATTTTGGAGCTCGTTAAAAATGGCTAGTTTCGATTTTCCAGCCAAATACAAAGCAATAACACTGCTGCGTTTGAATTTGATTTCAAACTTACTCAACTGTGTCATAAAACATTCGTAGAAAAGCGTATAAACAACATAACACACCCACGTTTGCAAAAAAAAAATGATCGCGCTGTCATTAGCATCATTTCGAGCACAGGGTTATATTGCGCTAATAAACCCAAATGCTTTAACACAAAAAGTTTTCGACAACCGATTCCAAAATAGCTAATGAATTAGGAAATTTATCAGAGTTCTTTATGGGGTTAAATATTTGCGAAGCACTCACCATTCATTCTCGGGACCCAAATAACGATAATATATACTGCATATAGAATTATTCCTATATCTATACCAAATCACCAGCGTATCAGTGTGAATACTGCTCAACAAAATCATTTCTGATGTTTTCGTTCCTAAAGATAGGACCTTCAATTACGTAAAAATAAATCTACAATCTAGAGTTTCACATCAACAAAACACAAAAAAAAAAAAATACAGCTACAATCTACATATCACAAAAAACTAACGCCTTTCTTAAATTTCCAACACAGCCCTTAAGCGTATCAACGTCGTTCTGCCGCTATTTGAATTTATATTATACACTTCTAAAATTTACTAAAGAAACTAAAGCTTAATTTGTGCTTGCATTTCAAATCATACCAATCCTTTGGCAAAACAATGTCATGTTTTGCATTTGATTATTTTAAATCAGGATATGTGGAACATGTACCCATGTACACGTACACAGCCATGACCAGGGGGATTTCGTAGCAAGTCAGAGGCAGAGAATCTATGCTCGAGTTGGATACCAAACTATTTGTGAAAATTTTAACACGTTTTTCGTATCTTCATAATATTTGTCATTTAAGTTGGAGTCAATTTTAAGCCAAAATAACAAGTTCGTCGAAGGACGAACGTTTGCGTGGAAGGACAGAAAAACAGAGGAATAGCTACAACAAATGACTGACGCTAAAAAGGACGGAGGAGGACATGACGAAGGAAGGACTCACAGTACGACGGACATACGCATAAACCTACTGTTAGATAAGGCGATTTGCAAACAGCCATAAGGCCATTCACATACTACACCTAGCCATAGACAACGTTTGGATATTATTCCTGCAATATTTGCATACGCTTCTGCACACTCACAAGCACTGATACGACTACTACAACTACACAGACTTGCCAAATACTTGCACGCATGTCCTGACACTGCGACAAGCACATGAACAATAACCGAATGCCAGTGATTCACAGACTCACACATGTAATATGCAAAGTGATCGGTGCTGGCATCCGAGGATGTGTGTGTATCCACATGTATGGTAAGATTGTTGTGAGAGAGGGAGTAAACAGGACTTGATGCAGAGGAGTAACTATTTACGTATGTGAGCAAATATAATTATGTAAATGCGATGTTTTGTTGTATTTTTACTTTATTATGAAATAGTAATACCAAAAGTACGCCAGGAAATATCGCATTACTTTTCATTGCATGTTAAGGTTTCAGTTTTATGTGCGATTTGCCAAGCACTTTTTTTGGGCCCAGAGGAAACTATTTTAGGAATAACAGTGAGTTTATACTATGTAGACGAATCAATTATTTCAGATAGAAGAACATCAAATTATTCAAACGAAACCTTTATTTAACTACCTTATTTCGGTTTTCAAATATGTAGATTTCCTAAAAATTCTTTCGTTTACTCTCGCGTGGAGCCCAGTCTGTCGTCCTCTCGCAACGGAATTTTTTGTTATTCTATATTTAACACCGCAAGAAAATTGAATTTTTTCAGTCTTGTTGTTATGCGTTGGTGTAGTCAAAACTGAACTGAAAACTGAAAGTTACAGCCAGGGGAGACAACATGGTTTCCATTCTACTAACTGTGGCAGCTGCTGGCAGCGGCACTGGCTATGTGAGAAATCCTGACAGTTGTGTGTAGTAAATACATGCCGTAGAAATAATATTGTAACTTGAGAATATTCGATGTAGAAAATATGAAAAATAGTTTGACATGTTTGTGAAAGTGTAACCTACCTAAAAAATGCAAAATATAGCACGTGCAATGAAGGAAGATGACACTACAATAATATGACAGGACATGCAAATGAAAAAAATATTTGACTCACTAACACGTTTACAAAACGAAATAAGACTACATTTCGGGTTTGTCTCATATTTGTATTTGTGTTTATGTGTGAATTTGGATGTGTGTTTAAGAAAAGTTTTTGTTTTACCAAGCCATGTGACACTTTCTAATATTCTATGCGAAAGAAGATATTTCTCCTCCCCCATTATGTACGTGTGTGTGTGTGTGTGTGTGTGTGTGTGAATGTTTCTCCCAGATATCATGAAATTCCTAAATATCTCCTCCGTTATTCATTTCTACATATAAAGTGTTATGGAATCCTTTATTAAGTTTTATATGTGTGGTCGTTATTTATGCATTTTTGTGATGCTTTTTCCCATTGCTTGATTCCTACGAAAGGTGCTACGAGTTCCTTTTGCATTTGCTTAAGCAGTTGGCTCAAGCAAAATCTATTTGTTTGTTTTTTTTTTTTTTTTTGTTTTTTGTATTGGGAAAGTTTTTTTTGGGGCTTATTCGTAGTGTAGTTTTTTTTTTTTTTTTCTTTTGCAACGCTTAGGTTTGTCAACAATTTTCCATTGGATTTCAGTGGAGAAACTGCAGGTACTACTGAGGTTTCCATTATTTCGAATAACTATAAAATATTCAAAGATTTTTAAGGAAGGAATTCCTAATTCAAAACAACAAATAACGAACTTTTGCTACGGGTTTTGTTAAAAGTTTATGAAGAAAAAATAAATAAATGGTTATTTAGCGATATGAAATGAATTTATATATACAAAAACTACCAGACAACATAGAAAGGACAAAAAAGATGGGGAATATCGGGGATGGGGAGACCATTGCATGGATTATAAGTAAGTTGGTAGAAAGTTTAAGGGGAAAGTTTTTTTTCTGCACTTCGGAACAGAAGCTATTAGGAAAAAGCTGTTTTCTCTTGAGTAGGTACTTGACTAACTGCTATTTTCTGGTATTTAGATATAAAGATCAATATGTGAGAGACAGGGCTCCATCTGCTTTGCATATCCTTCACATGCACTGTTTTGTACAGGGTTGTTCATTTAATGGTTTCAAAACTACCGATCTTGAAAGGCTGTCAGTTGTTGAATGCCCGTCATGTAAAGTTTTATTTATTTAGTAAAAGGTTTGCCATTAACAAATATGGATCGTTTAACAACCAAAGAACGTATACAAATAGTTATAACTTACTACAAAAGTGATACAAAAGTGGACTTTCAATCGAACAAAATTTTCTTTAGCGATGATGTCATTTCTCATTTGGCGGTGATTGTGATTGTGATGTGGAACATCCACTTCATCCGAAAAAAGTGACTGTTTGGTACGCATTATGGTCTGAAGGTGTCATTGGGCCAAATTTTTATAAACATGCTGCAACCAATCCATAGGCGGTCATTGACAATGACATGACATGGCATTGTATTTCGTATAACGAAATAAAGAGTTTCGTCAAAATCAAAGCTTTATGTGTGCCTTATTTAACTTTACTTTTGAAATCGAGAAATGAATAACCCATAATACGTCATTCTGTAAATACTGTTCAACATATACGTAGGTTTTGTAATGAGGCATGTGTGTGCAGTTAATATAAGGTAGATGGCGCATGGTATTTTACTACAATTTTGGATGTATGAGTATAATGTTACGTACACACTTTGCTATCTTGTAAAGTGCTTTGTAACTTATGCATATGTTAATTTTATTGATATTTGATTTTTCAGTTTTAAATTTGTAACAGTTTCCTTGAAGTTCGCTTTATGGGTCAGCATTAGACATACTCGGAAAGCATAAGTATTTCCGAACAAAGGTTATATAATATTGTAATTCACTATCAAAATTAGGCATGACATTACATTTGTTCTGAGAAATTTTTAATGCCCAAATAGGACTGAGGCAATATTCGTGGACGCATAGTTGGAAATTTCAGTTTGCTCGCAATACCTGCGGCTACGCATTTAATCTGATTTTTTCGCCACGGTTCATAATATGATAGTAAGTTGTTGGTAAAAATCTGTCTGATTGCCACCTACAGATATTTATGTAACAAATTTAATGTCTACTAACCAGCATGAGTAACCAGATCACATGCTAATATAAGGTAACTTATGAATGTTGCTACATTAATAGACTAAAATAATTTTTCAAATCATATAAAATACATTTCCTATGTATATTTGACAAATTATCCATTTTCTTCAATGCATTTTTAATATATTTTAAAAATCTAATAATTGAATTTAAATGAATATGCTCGGCGAAGCATATGCAACATCACCTTTCATTGCTGCTGGCAGAAGTTGATTGCATTATTCTTCGAGTACATTGCTTTACATCATCCATATTTGTTGAATTTGTTTTAAAAACTTTTTGCTTGGAATAGCCAACTTCAAATTGACAATAACTAACTTGTTTCGTCTTTTCCAAAACACGTACAGAGTCTCTTTTGGAAAACTGCAAATTAGTTCAACATTGTTAAGTTACAGTTTTGGTAGCAACATTCTTCAACTACTCTGTAGATAGAATACATGCTGTTAGTGTCATGAAACATATGTGATGTTTGCTGACGTTAAACTCGTTAAACAAGAAAGACCTGATTGGCCTACTAATCAAACATTCTACCTTCTGGAGCCTCGAGTAAGTTGAAACGTCTATGTTATTTTCCTCTATGTGCTGCATGAGAAGCAATGCGGCAGTCGAATTGTTGTAAAGGAACCATGTTTTCTAGCGAAAAGTTCTGTTGTGCATAGAATAAAACAGCGAGGATAGAAAAAATAAAAATTATGATAGAGCCTTCCATCCATTCCATTCTGTAATATCAACAATGGAAATTTGATTATGGACAAACCGATTGCTCTGGAGTATGGAGAGAACACTTCTTTAAGTTACTTGTTTTCGGTTAACAGAGCAAAAGAAGAAGTCATGCCAAACATCGACGATGACATAGATCGTCCCGTAGCCAGAGAAAACGAAGTCTGAATGATAACATCACGACTACAAAGCTGCATTTGGTTATATTAAACCAATATTTATCACGCATCAGCTTCTAAATGCATTTTAGCTCAAAAAATGAATGCCCAAAAGCTACAATCGTAGCGTGTTATGTTTTGTATTCAAAAATTCTATTTTGTGGGTTAACAGATACAGCGCAAAATTTATTGGAAGTACCTAAACCAGTAAAAGCTGGAAAACGGCCTTTACTTCAGTCTTCCGAATGCTTAAAATAAATGAAGCATACTTTCAATTTGTTTTGTAACTAAACGGAAGAACACAGTTTTCGCTTGAGTAACTAAATTACTTTTGAGATTTTCTACTAATTTTACATAAAGATTAGGCATCCAGTGTAGTTTCACTACTATGTAAATATTTCGCTGTTAATGGAATTCATGAATTTGTGAAACATTGAATAAAACACAACACATGATCTCAATCTCGAAAGGTCAATTATTTACATTATTATTATATAAAAAAGTCTGAAGGTATAATTCATTCGTCTACAGTACCATCGCCTCTAGCTCAAACAAATGTGTTTTTCCATTTAAACTTAAAATATACATAAAATAATATTTTCTATTAAACAGTGATGCATGTAAAACTTATACAAAAAATTGGCTTAATTTTATGAAGAATTGAGCAAAGTTTTCTTGGAGGGGTCAAGTGTTTCATTCAAAATATAGTCAATTTTGTGGTTTACCAAAGGGAGCACAACATTTGACTCATCCAGAGCTGAAGAATATATTTATTTTCGTACCTAAGCGTGCTTCACTAAAATGAGACGTACTTTCAGGTTTCTCATTTTCTATACAAAATGAAGCATACTTTTTAGTTTTTCCCTAAAATTATCTCATTTTCATTAAAGAACTTAAGCATATTATTTATATAGTTATTAGTTAATATGACTTTTTGTAAGTTGTATAAAACGTTAATTTGCCAATTAACTAATAAAACTTGAAACTTTTTCACAACACCACGAATGCTTGTGGAATATTCGTTGTTACTTTGTAAATGCACATAAAGTTGTCCACAAGTTTATTTGTGTTGTGTAAAAACAACCTTATTAACTTTTACTTGTATTTTGCCAAGACTTGATGACGTTGACAAATACAAATAAATCCTTTACATGAATGTTGGTGTCATGGAAGAATGTACAAACAATCTTTGTCCTCATTCTCCCTTTTTCCGTTTCTTCAGTCCTACACACGACTTCTACTTAATCACTACTCCAGTAAGCAAAATTAACATCTCCTCGCTGGCCCCTTTGGTTAAGCAGAACAGAATCTCTATCGCACTATGATATAAATTACTTATGCTACAAAAAAAAAAAAAAAAACACTACTAAATGGTAATTCATGCGTTTGTGCGATATTTGTAATCGCATTGTAAAAAGGACACTACAGACGAATGAGTATGCGTAAGTATATTTTGGGTGAAGTAGCAGTCACAAAAACATACATTTTCATGTATGCCTTGTATTGCTGTGAGGATAATTTTATTTATATTGGGAATTTGCCAGTTTACATGCAAGCATTTTTGTATTCATTTCTTCTATGTAGATGCTCTGATCTCCTGTAACCAACTGGTATTTGCTCATTAACTGCAACCATTTCCAATGTCCTTCTCTATTAAGCGACATTTAAATCTTTTTGCTTACATGCAAATATTCTTTTGAATCCCTTGGCAAATATGTTTGTTCAGCAAAAAAATAAAATTATGCGTAACTTTTTTTTAGTTACATAATTGAAACAGCAAATAATTGTAAGAACCAACAAAGATGTGGGAATTAAAAGCTTGCAATTTCAAAGTACTATTTGGATGGATGGACCGAGCAAAGGTTTTTCATATAAAAAGTTATTAAAACGTAAACCTCAGCATAATAAAAAGTGGAACAGAAATTCCTAGAAATAGCTACAAATAAACCTCAGTAAAAGGTCGACATATTGATTCAGCAAAATATTAATTTAAAAAAAAAAAAAAAAAAAAAAAAAATCCCCAAGAAAATTTAATGAATTGTAAGAAGTGATATGCAAATAATTTGGAAAGACGGTTTTGAAATCTATATTAGTTTTGGAAAAGAACATGTTCTTAGTGTCCGATTTAGAAACTTTCTTATAATTAAAAATATTATTAGCAAATTATTTTAGAATAATTACAGTATATTTGTCCTGTCTATAAAAACAAATGTATACAAATTTAATGATGATCAATAACATGTACAATTTGTTAGGTCTGTGTTGGATATTTCTGCCGGCCATTGAGTGGATATGGTTATAAAAAAATCATATCGCAAATTTCTTAAATATTAGCTGCAACTTCAGAAAGCTACTGAATGCGCTAAATTCAGTGCATATGGAATTAGTTTACTAAATGCTACACCAACTTTTGCACTTCTTTCGCCTAACGCAATGTTATTATTATTAATTCGGAACATTACCCTAAAAAGCAGGCAAATCCTTTCAGTATAACATTTTGCATATGCGTATGCTTTAATTTTCTGAACTATATCTGTTGCATTCATGAGATCCTGGACATCTGAATTTTAGTCTTACTATATAACCATATTTTTTTTTTTTTTTTACATTCACAAATTTGGGTTGTCGTTTAAAGTTAAGTAGCAGATGAAAGAAGGGCAGACTTCAACCAAGGGACACTCTTGACAGTTTCCAATTAAGCGTAACTAACTAGGGATTTTTAGAGCCGAATGACTGCTTAAAGTTGTCAATGTAATTCAATATAGTTAGAGTTAGAGTCTTTTCAATTCAAAGTAATTCAGCACAATTCAGTTAAACTCAATAAAATCATTCATACTTCAATACAATTCAATGTAATTCAATACAATTCAATTATTCCAATATATTTCAATTCAGTTCGGTGCAATTTTGTGTAAATTAATGAATGAAAATCAATGTAATTCGATTTATTTCAAATCAATTCACCAAGACTTAATTTAGTCTAATGAAATTCGATGCAATTCAATATAATTCAGTGCAATTCAATGTAACTCAATACAGTTCAACGTATTTCACCGTAGTTTAATGAAACATAGTTTGATTTAAATCAATGTAATTCAATGTAATACAAAATAATTCAATACAATTCAGTTTAGTCTACACCAATTCTGCTTCGCATTCGCTTATAAGAGGTATGTAAGAAATATATATACAACTGATGATTTACCAATAGCATCGATTCAATCACAAATGGATAACAGAGTTTCAAATGTGTCACTCAGTAGATATTACTGATAGAACTATTGCTCCAATAGATAAAATGTCTAAGCAATTTTTCACGCAGCATCTTCAGTTAAATGATATTTTTATTTTGGATTTTCAATATTTTTATATTAAATTCCCCACCATGTTCGCACTCAACTTATACTATAACTTTCACTTCATTTAAATACTAAACACCCTTAATCATTTTCTCTCCACATTTTTCAATTTTCAAAATTTTCTGGTACTTGTGAATTTTAACTATCGCAGCACAAATGAACAAATTGAATTAATTTGCAATTAATTATGCTCGACCAATTACAAATAATTACTCTATACGTAGAATTACGCTTGGCGCTCCGTCGAGAACTCACATCTAAAATCATTGCATATCGTCCGGCGAAATAGTTGTAGCCAAATGGCAGACCATAAAACAGACTGTAAATTTCATGATTTTTTGAGTTTTTAAAGGTAATCGCTTATCAATTAACACAAAACCGTAAAGAGCGCTTTTTGCTTTCGGGGACTATTTCTTTATTCCATTTCAATCATCAAAAGTTCGCCTATTGTTCGGCCGTCGAGTCATTGTCATCATTGACAGACGATGAGCGAACCAGGTAGCACGAATGTGTGTAGGAAATTGTTGAATTGCTATTAAAGCCTTAAACCTTAACCTTAGTTAAGCATAAAATGAAAATGTTCACCAAGGACCACACACTGACTAAGTTATATAGACTTAATTGGTTGCCAATCTAGTGCCAGCCTTTTTAATGCAACGTTAAAGTGACGGTTACTGGTGTTGCCGTTAGCCGGTTGTTTGATGTTTTCAGCTTTTGCTTTTATTTTGCTGTGGTATCAGTGTTTACTGCTGCCTTTGGCAGTCCAGGGGACTTTTGGTAGCTGACGATTAATTTCACCATAAATTGTGAATTATTTCCCCCCATCAATTAAATGTGTGCTATAAAAGCTCTACACTTTTGCGATCACTTGTCGTTAATTTAGATCACTTTTTCGTCACGACCCCCTAGCTAATACACCAACAGAATGATATTAAAAATAACTCATAATCTATGTACGCACATAAACACACGGTATGTTACATTGGTCTTTAATACAACAGCATAATATAAACACAATATTTCCGTTTCCTGTTTACGCTCGCCTTCCTCTGCTTTGTGCCTGCCACACCATAATATTTGCGCTTTTCCTGGCTGAAGTGTCAAATGTCATACCACTAAACCATATTCAATTCGGCCTTTTATTTAACATATATTTAGTTTATTTTGTCATTGTTATTATTGTATTTTATGTGTTTCGTAGTAATTTCTATAGTTTTTGCTTTTTTCGCCGATGTTAAATAAATCCTTTTGTTTAATTAGTTTGATTATAGTGCGATTTTTCCAATGGAGCGCAAATTGTCGCATATTTTTTGTCGCAAATAGAAATGTTGAAGAAGGCTTACGGTGAATCGATCTTACCAAAGCCATGGAGGTATAAGAGGTACAGTGCTTCCAATTTTTTTTTTTTTTTTTCACCAGAGCTTAAAATTTTTAAAGTGTAGGGAATGATGACTGAAAATCATCATTTAAGTTTAAGGGAGACAGCCGCTAAGCTTTCTGTGTCTCATGAATCAATTCGTATCACTCTATACGGTTGTTTTGGCATGAAATGCATTACGGTTTGAATAGTTCCGAAAGGCCTGAATTTTCTTCAAAAACTTAATCGCCTAAAAGTCGCTGCAGATATTTCAAAACGAATCAATTGCGGTCCCACACTCATAATGTCGACATAATGAGACATAGATTTATGAGTTTGATATGCAAACTAGTCAACAAGTTTCGGAATAATGACTTCCAATTTTTCTGAAACCGTAAAAATCACATCAAAGTTGATCAAAAGTTAAGGCAATGCTGACAGTTCCATTTATGTCCGTTTTTTTTGCAAGCCGGATTCTTGATAAAAGGTTTTGTGGTATACTGAGCGTTATGCAACGTTTGTTAGATTAAATTTCAAAAGAAACGCTTTATCGAAAAGGTTGATGTTTATAAGTTTTTTATTTCAAAAGCAGTGCCCTCTATACATGGATACTGATATTTCTTGATTGTTTATTTATTAACGAATTAATAAATTAGTTTGCTTTTTGGTGTTGACTAAAATCTAGAAAAGAAATGTTACACTACGGGGACTACGCATTATCGACCAGTTCGAACATCGATATAGCAAAAGTTTACTTTTTTGTTTTTTTTTTTTTTTGAGTCAATGGTGCAAACTGGTCACGTCTAGGAAGTCCCAGTAACCAATGATAAACATCATTTTCTCAGTTTATTATTAACTTTATAACATGTGTCGATATTCTTCATCAGTTTGGTAATTTATGCTGGTAGAGGAAAGGATGCAATCTTCCTGATTCGTCGGTTCCAACCATTTAATACGAAATTTGCCGGTTTCCGACATAGCCTCCAAAAGGAGGAACGCCCCATACATTGTGATGTATGAGCTCTATAGCCTTCTCAAAAATGTATATTTGTCAGTCGTTTCCATTGATTTGATAGTCAGTGCAAAACATTAATACGATTACGAAAGAAATAACAACATCTGAACATATTCTCGCCGGTCAAACTGTCGTAGTTTTTTTTCTGTTTCCCATCGTATACTTATGTCATTGTCTAAAACTAGAAATAGCCCAACAAACCCAAAAGTTGCCAATGATCCCGTAGCCCCGTCATCAAGCCAGTTGAAAAAGGACGAGAAACAACTTCTAGTTCGCAGAAACATGTTCCTTTATATATAATATTTATTTTTTTCTATCCGTGGTTCAATTTCTAAATTACTAAAATCGCGTTGTTGAAAAAGCTGCACCCTAAATTACGCACAAATTAACATACAAAACATCATCAACGCTAATGTACGTACATACATTGTACGACTTGTACGTTTCTAAAAAGGTCTGATGACCTCATGAAGACATAGGACGTTCTTCGAAAGTACTTTCGTTGGGGCATCTACGATATAATCGGATTGAGTGATCTATTTTGTTTTCTTTCCCTTGAAATTGCTGTATTTATATGTTCTACTCAAGAGCATACTGTGACTCTTTTGAAGTTGTGTTTATATACTTTCGTAATATTGAGATGGCCAAGAGTGTACGATGATTTTTGTCTCTTCATTATTAAGTAATTTATGTTTAAAGTAAATTGTGGTTATATACCTATAGATATATATTTAAATTGAAAGAAAAAAATCGTGGTTAGTGGCAACGAATGTTTCGAAAAGTCTTGTTACTAATTTTATTTTATTTTTTTCTAACATATGTAACATTACATTTATTTTATTTTTATACTCACTACCATATTTCTATTTCCCGTTTTTTTTTATCTCAATCCCATTTAGGCATTTATTTATTTTTATTTTTTGTTATTAAATTCATGTTAAAATAATATTCGAGTCAGTACATAAACTGCTAAATGAAGCTTTACGGTCTTAGGTTAGATTTTTCTTCAGTTTCCAATATTCCAATAAATCCAACAGGAACTGTGATTTCGTGAACTTTTGGTTATATTAGTTTGGCACAATGTATGGGTATTATAATCTGAGTATCTCTGGTGTCTTTTCCAGAAACTGCGTTTGAGAAATGTTTGATGATTGGATAGTGTATAAACATGTTGTTTATACTTATCTTTTAATAAATACTTGTTATAAATAATGTTTATAACTTATCTTTTTATAAAAACTTGTTAAAAAATGAATTAAAAAAAATGAACTTAAAATGAATTTTTCCATGAACATACCTAATATAAGATTAATTCAAATTGTGCTTTATACTACCGTTTTTGCCCCTTTTTGGGTAAAGATATTGTGAATTGTTCCTAAGATAATTGTTCAGATAATGTTTAACGAAAGTCAAAAATTACAATTGTAACTATCATAAATTGTAAAAACCAAAAGTTAGTTGCTCTGCACAGCTCAAGCGGTAAGCATCACAGCTTCCCAAATATACTTACACATATTGAACTGAAATTGACAATTTTAATTTCTTTTATTTCCCAACCTACAACCAATTAATTTCTCAAATCTCTTGAGAAATTATTTGATTAAAAGGCGCCAAAACATTCATCAGCAGGTCGACTTGCCTTCCCAGCAGTATAGAAGATTACCTCAAACCCAAACCTAAAATACAGTCCACAACCTACTCTGGAAATTTCCAACCGGGTGCAGTGACGATCATCACATCAAATTAATTGCAGCAAAAACAACAACAGTCCATTGGCCCAGCTGCAATCAATCAGCTGCGACTCAAGCACCCAACCCAATTCTATTCATGGTCCTATCGAGGAGAGAAATTACGGCGAATATCTCAACAAAGCAAACATGAGGTAACCCCACCATTAATTGTAACTAACAAACCAGTTGTTGTGCGGCTTTCGAAGGTAAGATACCTAACAAAATAAGTGAGAAAATCGAGTGACGAAAATCTTAAAGAAATTTGGAAAAATCAAAAAATAACAAATTTTTATGTTATAATGTAGCATTATCGGTGCATATCGAACTCAACCCACACAGTGAAAAAAAAAAAAAAACTAGAAAAGTGTCCCTAAAATCGAAAAATAAAATCGATTAAACACGGTAGTGGAAATTTGTGCAAATGTATTCCATGATATAAATAATCAAAAAGTGTAAGGGCAAGAGGAAAAACCAGAATCTCTCAATTATTTACATTTCGAACAACAACTGACAAACCAAAAAAAAAAAAAAAAAAAAAAAGCCCTGAACCCTGGTTAAAAAATAACTTACCACAAAATTTGATGAAATTTAAAGTTTTTAAAACAAAAGAAAAAGAAAATAACTTTGTGCATTATGTTGGCAATTGCCGCATCAAAATTGTTCAGTGTACAAAGTACAGAACAACAAAAACATTTATAGCAAAAATTGACTTGCCACTGAATTCAGGTGCGACTTACGGTCAAACATTGCCGCTCAGTTACCAGAAAAAGGTAAATACATATTTATTTTTTCATACGGTTTATATGTACCTTCATCTCACTGTGCAAAATACATACATACGGTTCAACATTGCGCATTCTGGCGTACATACAAAAGATCGTGAAACGTTACACATATATGTACATATAACTGTCCAAAAGAAAAATACATATGTACATATTTTCTCATTTGCACAATTTCATGTACATATGTATAACCGCCTAAAAAATATTGTACATATGCACATACAGTTTACCATAGCACATTCTGACGCATATATAAACAGTTGTGCCAAATTACATAAATTTTTTTCTCGTTCGCACATTCCCACATACACTTGTATATGAGCTTCAACAAAACCATATACACAATCATATAAATACAGCGCTGCTTTAGAAACGAAAAAGAAGAAAGAAAAGATCAAACAAATTGATTTTCTTCTTCATAATTGATGTTCATATTGGTCTTTGTTCGATGTCTCTCGAATTATGAATTCGCTGCAAACTTCAAACTTCTACTTTGTTTACAACATTGCACAGTAGAAGAAATGATGAAAAATTCGAAAAAAAAAAAAAAAAAAATATGAACAAATATTTAGAAAATTTTTTATTTTAGCGCAAAACAAAGAAATATTAAAAATTTAAAATAAAATTTAATTTAAAAAAAAAATTTTTTTAATTTAAAAAAAAAAAAAAAAAAACAAAAACAAAAAAAAAAAATTCATAATGTTGCTCAAGAAAAATTCCACATCCAAGAATTTTTTTTTTTACTTTATGCACCACATTGTCAATTGCCGCATCAACATTTTCGAGTGTACAAGGTACGAAACAACAACAACATTCATAGCAAACATTGCCTCGTCACTGTAGTCAGGTGCAGAAGAACGGTCAAAAATCCCGCTCAATAACCAGAAAAATGTAAATACATATTTCTTTTTCATATGGTTCATACTTTACTTCACTGTGCAAAAAGAAGATCAAACAAAAAATACAGAAACAACAAACCAAGTAAAGAGAATTCATAACATGAGAACCTTTAAGCATAGCACACAGGTTGGTGCTCTTGTGATTGTTTTTTCTACGTACTTAAGGTTCTAATCGCTCTTTTGTTCGATCTCTCTCTAATTATGAATTCGCCACAAACTTCATACTCCCACATTTATTTACAACATTGCACAGTGCAAAAGAATTATATAAAAGACAACCCAAAACAAGCATTGGCAAATATTTAGCAAATATTTAATTCTGACGCTGAACCAACAAAACGCAGTATACATATTTTTTTTTTTGAATAATTTTATTTGTAGTTCAAATAAAATTTGAATATTCTAAATGGGTCATTAGCAGTAAATTTCTAATGCAACCAACACAATAAATGAACGCAAATAAAACATCAACTAAACACAGTAAAAATAAAAATTCAGCGATTGTACTTCCCTATCCAAAGTCATTAATATTAAAATATTATAGAAATTTATTCTCATTACAATAAAAATTAATTTTTATTCTTATCATTCATCCCATTTAATATTTCTGAAAACATCTTGTGCATGTTCAGGAAAGTTTATCAACACAACAAATTGTTTATTTGTCTCATTTTTTCCTTACATCACCATTTTCGTTATAAATCCACTCAATTTTATTAAAAAATTAATGCTTGTTCGGTTTCAAAACCATAAAATTGTTTCTCACTTTATCAAACTTAAGTAAAGCAACCCTACTTATACAAACAGCCTTTAAAATAATGATCATTCAAACCAAATTCAAAGAAGTTTTCTACCAACCTACAAAAAAAAAAAATTAAACTACCCCCTACCTGAGAAGTGAATCCAGACGCGACTTCATTATAACTTAGCTATTATATGAAGTTATTCACGATAAGAATATCTCCTTTAAATTCGAAAGTTTGTTCATAATCCACCATCAAGTTAACACTCTACCTCATATCTACATCAATCTCCATCTATCTACTGTCTACTCCTCTAAGGATTTAGCAGCAAGACAGCCAATATTTAGTAGCGCGAGTCCTCAGTACTCCCTCTATTGGTAATCGTTTGTTGCTCG
>JAHXMU010023978.1:22935-47005 GCA_019455685.1 Philornis downsi | reverse complement strand
TCCTCAGTACTCCCTCTATTGGTAATCGTTTGTTGCTCGCTATTTTCGAGTTTTTAAAAACTTTCTACACCGCTAAGGATACTCCAGCTAGACAGCAAATACTTAGCAGCACGAGTCATCAGTACTCCCTCCATTGGCAATTATTTGTAGCTATTTTCCAAATTTTTACCAACTATCAACATCATCAATATCTAGAACTACGAATTTTCATAAATCCCTCAATTTGAAACTACACGCTATCTCATATATTTCGGTTTATGCTAAGTTGTCAGTAAACAACAGCATGGGTATATAACTCTCTCAACTGAAAATTTCATCACGAAAAAAAAAAAAAAATTCAATTCTAACCACCAATTAAAAACAAAAAATATTCTTTCTCGTACAAAATGCGCTACCAGCATTCTATATTCAACTAAAGATTCACCTCTCTCTTTCAATTTATCTGCCGCTCTGTTAATTGGAAACTATAACTCTGAGTTTACTCTATTTTCAAGTTTAATGAAATCATAAACAACAAGAATCAAATCCTCCCTAAAAGATCACCTTCGATGAAAGACTACCAGACATATCAAGTCTTGTTCCCACGCTTACCGGTAGGCGGGGACTCCCCCAAAAGGGTGGTATAAGACAAGAGACAAAACACCATTGAAGCAATTCACAAGTCCGCATTGAACAATTTTCCTACGTTTCAGCGCGGATAGAGAGAATTTATATTCTCGTCCAATCTCCGCAATATCTGAAAATACCACGGATTTGACCGCACTAACGCCCGGTCAATTTATTAAAGGTGCTCCCATCCTGGCTATGCCAGAAGAATTGTCCCAGAATTTATCGCTGATAAATCATTGTGGAAAATTAAAAGCACTACACCGCCAGTTCGCTGTAATATGGAAGGAAGACTATCTCAAATCCCTTCAAAAGCGTTACAAGTGGATGAAGGCCACCTCCAATCTCAAAGTGGGCGATTTAGTAGTCGTAATGGATGATCTACTGCCCCCAAGCGAATGGCGTTTAGGCCGAGTTGATAAGCTCTTTTTCGAATTTGATCACAATGTCCGCGTAGCAGACGGACGAATAGCTAACGGAATAATAAACCGTCCCATTGCAAAACTATGTCTCCTACCCTATCGAAATGATGCCGAAATACATCAAACTTAAAATTCACCTCAATTCTCAATATCTCAAATTTACATAATCTCTAATGACTGTATACTAAAATAATATGTTTGTCCTTCATTTCTTTTCTACATAATTCTTACAGTTCAAAAATATTTCAAAAACGACGAGACTCTGATGTATATAAGTGCGAACTGTGCCAGCATTACCATTCCATTCGGTTTTGTCGAAGGTTCTTAAAAATGGCTGCGAAGGAGCGAAACTTAACCATCAGAAAATACAAATACTGTACGAACTGTCTTGCGAAAAGCCACACCAGCCACTCATGTCCATCCAAAGATAAATGCCGTAAATGTGATCGCTACCACCATACCTTACTCCACATGCAACATCCAAGGATCCGAGGTCCCGCGCGAAATAGAATAGCGCCACCAACAAAGTTCAAAAAACCAAAACCTAAATCAACGAAGAAGGAAGTCATAACGCCTGATCAACACATAATTTCCGAAGCCATTCGAGCTTTGGTTTCTGTGCTGTGCGCTACAACGTCCAAAGGACAAACCCCAACTTAAGTGCGGGGAGTATGTATAAACATGTTGTTTATACTTATCTTTTAATAAATACTTGTTATAAATAATGTTTATAACTTATCTTTTTATAAAAACTTGTTAAAAAATGAATTAAAAAAAATGAACTTAAAATGAATTTTTCCATGAACATACCTAATATAAGATTAATTCAGATTGTGCTTTATACTACCGTTTTTGCCCCTTTTTGGGTAAAGATATTGTGAATTGTTCCTAAGATAATTGTTCAGATAATGTTTAACGAAAGTCAAAAATTACAATTGTAACTATCATAAATTGTAAAAACCAAAAGTTAGTTGCTCTGCACAACTCAAGCGGTAAGCATCACAGCTTCCCAAATAAACTTACATATATCGAATTGAAATTAATAATCTTAATTTCTTTTATTTCCCAACCTACAACCAAATAATTTCTCAAATCTCTTGAGAAATTATCTGATTAAAAGTCGCCATAAGATTCAACAGCAGGTCGACTTGCCTTCCCAGCGGCACAGAAGATTACCTCAAACCCAAACCTAAAATACAGTCCACAACCTACTCTGGAAATTTCCAACCGGGTGTAGTGGCGATCATCACATCAAATTAATTGCAGCAAGAACAACAACAGTCCATTGGCCCAGCTGCAATCAATCAGCTGCGACTCAAGCACCCAACCCAATTCTATTCCTGATCAGCTTCTATTTCTACACCCAATTCTATTCAGATAGTTCATTTGCATATTTCGAAAGCGGCCTTCTCTGAAGGCGATGCAATACATTTGAGTGATTAACAAATATTTTGTGTTTTCTTGACCAATTGATGGCGATTTTTTCACGGAACGTAAGCCGGGTGTATCGTTCAATATACTTTGTTCCGCTGGTATCATAAGCATGATTTGCAGAATTTCTCTAAAATTTTTACTGCTGTATTTGGTTGCTATATGAGCGCAATGTGCGACGGTAGTTGATGGATTCTGAAAGGAACCGCTTCAATTTATATACATTTATAGGGGCCGGCTCTAGTTATAGGCGTGGTTATCTAAAAAAATACCAAACAAGGCTAAAGATAAATCAAAATATTTTGAGAAACTGTCTTTTTAAAATACACACTTACCTATCGTTGAGTACATATGTCGTCCACCATTCAGTGGATAACAAAGAAACTGCATGTGGCAAATTTAGCATAGTATAAAAACTCCTGGCCACAATAGGGCAAATCTAGACTTGCATAAAATTAAACTCTTTAGATAGTTTCCTAAATTTTCATTTTATTAAGTATAATACCCGGTGGAAACTGGTAGGGAGTATGGGAAGAAACAATCAATATTTGTATCATTTTTAATGCCGGGATAATTGAAAATACTTCAGTGAATTTTTCGGTGGAAGGACATGGTAGGTTGATGCATCGTGCATGATAATAGGGCACTTTCCCCGACTTACAATTACCTGGGTCTTCATTAATGTCACCGAATACTGCAATCCTTGAAATTTTATCGCTTGTCCATTCGTTCTTTTTGGAATATATCACAACGAACTTTAAATTTTTCTTGTACGCAAAAAATCAAAGAACAAAGAACTACTTGGTTCGTAAGAAAGTAATTTCCGTTTTTTTTTTACACAGACGTTGCTTTAGTTACTTATGAAATGCTTTAGCAAAGCTGATTAAGTTGTGTATAATATCGCTGTATACCTATAGTTGACATTTCAAGTTTCAACTTGTGATGAGTCAAAACATTTTCAGTGATCAGTTGGCTTTTAAGTAACGTTGCGAATATGGAGGCACAAAATGAAGATTCGAATCATATTTTGCCAAATAATATTGATGAGTAGAAAATCAAAGCCGGTATCGAGCCGTACTGACACATTTTGCACACGGCTATTGACAACCCGGTATTTGAGTTCCGTACCAGCTAAAGGAAATCCACTTAACAAAGCGGATGTAATTTATTATTTTAATGGAATCTAAATGATCTCTTTTAAAACAGATCGAAACAGATTCCATTTTAAGCAATGTGAAACTTCAAACTTCATCAAAAGCTGTATTGCACCAAAAAATGTTATGTTGAAAATTTTGTGGATTTTTAAGATAGTGATTTATTTTAAACTATTTTCAAAGAACCAAAACATAAATTCTGAGATCTATTGCTAATAATTTTCAAAGATTTATGAAACATTGGAAAAATTGGTTGGAATCGGTAAATCGCTATGGCGTGATTTTCCACCAAGACAATTCCAGGCCTCACAAATCTTTGCAGTCTCGGAAAAACATATTGTAGCTTAGATGGGTGCTAATAACACGTTGATCTTAGCCTTAATCTGGCATTACTGAATTTTCATTTACTCCGAAGTTAAAAAAAATGTTTTTGTAGAACATACTTCAATCAAGATAAGGACCTAAAACAGTATTTTGCGAATAAGGATCAAACATTCTACCAATCAGGAATCAATCTTCTAATCTGTCAGAAGAGTGGCAAAATATCAACAAACAAAATGGCACCTACATTGTAGATTATCAATTATTTAGCATGTAGATATCAATTATTTGATTACAAAGTTTTAAATGTACTTAATTTTCGTGTCCAGTTTAGTTAGTGAGATATCCCAATAAAACTTATGTGAAAAATAGTGTAAAATGCAAATGATAGGGTGTAAATCTGTCAGATTTGGTCTGAAGATTTAATTTAGAGCTTAAGTTCCTAGGAAGAAATTGAAGGTTTTGTGGAAGAACCTAGGTTCTTGGCGGGATGTGCATACTTACGAGAGGGTTTCGTACTGGAAGAAAAGAAAAGACAACGGTTAACTTATATTGTTTTGGGTTTTATTCATATGTTGTGGGCGGCTGGCAGAAAAAAGTACCAAAGGAGATCTCCCTGCCCCGCTGGGTTGCCATATGGACGTAACAAAAGTAGGGGTTTTTGCAGTTACATGGTTGTTTGAAGGGGTCTTTACACAAGGAAATATATAATTAATTTGTACAGTTTAAAATACGAGTAGTTACAAATTGTTTGATACAAACATTTCAATGTAATTCAACTTAATTCCGTGTAATTTGATATAATGCAATTTTATTTCGAAACAATATGATTCAATTAAATTCAATTCAATTTAATTTTCCGAAAATTCATTTTATTTCATAGATTATAATTCATAATTTAATTTACTTTATAAAATTCAATTTTTAATTAATGGAAGTATTAACTAAGTTCAACATCCTGCCCGCCTTGGGCAATCAATCAATTATTGAGACAGGCTCTCCCTCCGTTGTTCCTGAGCTCTCAGAGCCACTTGCAAAATTTGGAGTGTTTGGAACGTTGGTGAATCAACCCATGGGTCAGGATTGATATTTTTCCGCAGGTCAGTTCTCGATGCATGGCGAGGAATTCGATTTCTCATCGGGGACTTGGAGTTGGGAACACGACTGGTTTGCCGTCGGTTTCTGTCGTTCGATGTCGATTGGGAACGCATTGTGTTTCGCGTGCGCCCTGTGGATCCTGGATTCACAGCCTCTCGTTGTCCCCGTCTCCCTCTCGATGGTGAACTTGAATTTTGTTCCCTCTGCCATCGTAGCTTCTCCTACCTGTGCATCCTCTCAATCTCCGCTGCGCTGACGGTCGCCAGCCTTGTTGGCATGTGCAAAATGGTATGGTGTTCTCCTCCGCACTCTTGGCAAGCGTCTTCGGAAATACACTCATAGGACCTGTGCAATGCAAATTTAATTCGAAAAAAAAAACAATTTAATTAAATACAGTTTAATTTAGTTTTCCGAAAATTAATTTTTACTCATAATTTATAATTCAGAATTTAATTTATTTTATAAAATTCTTTAATTCATGGGAATTAATTAACTACATTCAACAAATAGATATAGAACAGAAAGATGGTATCATAAATGTCAAATATATATAAGATTTTCATTACATTATTTTTAAGTATTTCAAAATTTGTGCATCTTTTATAAACCGAGAATTTTTCATAAATGTGGTAATTTTGAATAAATTCTAATTTGTTGATATTACTAAAAATAGAATGTTCATTTCATTGCGATGTATTGCGAAGTGTTATATTCCCGTTTATTTTTTGTGATATTCATGGTAATTTCCATTCAATTTCCTGCATCAGCAGTAATAACATTTGATCTTTACGCCTCTCTTTGTATGTTAGCGGAAACACAGACTATACACATTTGCTCCTTTCTGCACTTCATATCTGAATGTGAAAGAAACATCGTTGCTACATGTATCAGTATATGGCGAAATGTGTCAATTTTATTTATATTTATTAACATTAAATTGACACAGCTCAGTGGAAAGAAATATGAAACCGATAAAATATACCTAGAAAGTAAATAACGCAAATGCGCTAAAATCCGTTAAAGGAATAACGGCGGAACAAAGCGAGCAGGCAGTGATGTGCCTCCTTGGAATTTAGTCATTCAAATGTAATGAAATTCCACCTACTTGAAAAAAGGAAATACAATTCCAAAAAAAGGGCAACAAGGAGAAAATTGAAGTCAAACATAGTACAATCAGCCAAACAACCAGGCAGAGACAGTTGTTGTCGGTTAGTTAGTCATACGCACTTTGTTTGGTACAAAGCTTGTAAAGCAATTTTCTGCACAACCATCAAATGAACGAACGCACATGCACACACACACACACGCACACACCCACACGCACACGCTCCTCACTTTACAGCCACAAAAAACAGCATTTTTTTCCTTTTTTCTTTTTTGCTGTTGCTGGAAATGTTATCAGCCATTGTCACTGACGATGATGACGACAACATCGACGATGTCAACGTCAACATTGTCAATGATAAAGATGGTCATGATTGGTGTTCAACTCAATCGAAATGTTGCCACTACATTCAAAAGGATATTGAAACAATCGCCCGATGTTTTAGGGGCGGAAGACCGAAAATAGTATTCATATATATAGAGAAAAATCCTATGCCTTTGCCAGCGCTTTGTCTGCAAATTTTTGAATGAGCCATTATCCTTCGCATCAATATCACGGAATACGGGAAAGTCCTTTAACTGTTGTTTGCCAATTTTCCCAGCTGAGAAGGCAAACATTCAACTTTTCGCATTCTCTTATTCCCTGCTCACATCTCCATATACTGTGCAAGTCCTTTGGAATATTTACATTCCTGAGCTATTGTTGTTGATTTTCATTTGTATTTGTTCTTTAAGTTATGAGCAATAGACTCTTAAATTTAGAAGCTGCCTTTATTATGGCAGTTTCAACTTCCATTCCGGCGTTTCCAAGAGCCTTAGTAATTTGATGTATTTGTGAGAGAAATCTGCATATTTTATTGAGTCGGCGAAATGCAATCAAGTCGTTTTATTCTATTTAGCTACGGGAATCTTTAAATAATTTGTTAAATACATTTTGGTGAAATTAATTTAGTCAGATAGCTGAACATTTGTTTACTTAAAAATAACAAAATAAAATAAAAATAACAAAAATAATGCGAGAATTCAATTTTTGTTATATAAATCTGATGGAAATAATACTTGTGAGATTAAAGAAGGAAATACTAGGGTGAAAATATTTGTTTTTAAAATATAACAAACGTACATATGATTAATATTAATTTATTCAGCTTTTATTTTAATATTACCCCTACTTCTAGACTCAACTATGATAGCAACAAACTCTTTTTAACTCTATTCAAATCTCATTCAGAAAAACTTCGTTAACGTAAAAAAACCTCATGTATCCAATTTCCGTTTGCGAATCGTTGTTTGAATGTAATAAAACCGACCCATTTTTGAAATGAATGGTGACTGGTTATGAAAAACAGGTCACAATACGACAACGTCGAGTGAAATTAATCGTGATTGAATCACGACATGAATGACGGTCATGAAGGTTTTTCTATGTGTTTGTTAGAATCGTCTACTATGAGTTGTTCTCCTACAGAAGGAATCAATATCTAAGCAGCTGCCAGTTATGACCAATAGGAGAGGAGTTATGTTGCATCAGTACAACGTAAGGTCACACACATTGATAGAGATTTGGCAGTAATTACGGGATCTTGTTTGGGAGGCTTCCATGCATCTATATTATAGTCCGGACATGGTTCCAAGCGGCTACCATCAGTTTCTGTTTATGAATAATTATGCTGCTGAAAAGTTCACCTCAAGAGGTTTCTGAAAAACCTTCTGTCCCAGTTTTTGCAGATAGAGACGACGTTTTCTATGAGAAAAGCATGAGGTGATTATCTTAAAAATGGCAACAAGTTATTGAAAGCAAATATTTGACATGACTCGGATCATTCTAACTATACTAAAGAAAGCCTGTAATGTCATGCAAAATAATCGGATTTGTTAATATATGTAGAAATCAATATACATCAATATTATCGTAAAAATTTCTAAAAAACTTTTCTGGTATTGACAATTTAATTATGTTTACCAATATTTGTTGTAAAGTTTTAATTAAGCCTAAAGAGTCTTCAAGTTTCAAGTCAAAAATATTGCTAGTACATATACAAGTTTAATTTTTAATTATCAGGAAGATTTAAAAATAATTTGGGAAAATAGTACGTTTTCATGTTAAATTTGTCCCATCGTCTTTCTTTCTTATATTATAATGATAACAATAAAAAACAATATCGAAAACATGTAGTCCAATACTCAAACATACTTGACTCCCAATTGACCTTTTTTATTCTCGAATGTGTTTTGCCAAAAAACTCAAAAAACCAAGTTTTTTCAAATTTGTGTTCTTAAGTTTATTCTTTCTATAGCACAAACTACCAGAAAGTTTGGTTTTAAAATGCTGCTTGCGTTTTTTTGCAGAGACTTGAACCGAAATGAGTTCGGTGGCTTTTTACGATTTTTGACATACCAACAACCAATTTTGGTAATGAAGCATTTACCAGACCCACAATATTTGACTGGTTTTCCGAATCCAATCATGACCCCTTTATCAGAAACTTGGTTATTGTGTCACAAAACATTTCTGCTGTGGTCACCAGGTGATTTATTGTGAAATTGAGGGCAGTTAGTTATGCTTCCATACAATGAAAATTGCGTGAATATTTGTATTTTTTAATCCGCACGCGGTCTCAATATAAAATTACACAATTGTAACAAAAGTTGTAATAAGTTTCTTGTTGCCACTTTTCATTTTATTAGAACAAATAAAAAGAGTCAATACGAAATAGTAGCCAATAACTTATTTACACGAAATTTTTAGGGAATTAGAAAAAAGTAACCACCGAAAATAACCACTTAGAATTGATCTCAGCGACCAATTGAAACTATTGACTGCTTGAGCACTAAAACATTTTATCTGCCAGATCATCTGCCAAACAACACCGATTTGCGTTTTCGTATTCTTCATCTGCAGGAATAAATTACCGAAAGAAATTTTTTCGATACTTTAAATTAAGATTCCCTAAAAATATTTGTGATTTTGTTTATACTTCACTCTTCTGCTATATTAGTTTAATTACACAAAATTATCAGCTTCAAATAGTAATACTTATCTTTCTATTTCATCGATTAGCTGGAATTTTTGTCAACGTCATTACATTTTTTAATTCCATTTACCTCATAATTGAATTGTCTTCCTGCTATTTCAATTCCTTTTCTCCATTTCTTTTCCTTTCCAAAATACTTAGCTCAAATCCATTTTAGTCGTCAGCAATTCAATTGTCTTTGTGACGTTTCGGCTTGAACACTTACCAATTGTGGTGAGGACAAATAGAGGAAGACTTTGGCAAAGTTCCATTCATGATGATGATGATGATGGTGTGGCGACAAACCATGCTGGTGAAACAACAGGACGGCTTCCGTAGCTGGCGTTTGTCCATTAACGTCTGTATCGTGCGTTAATTGCACCATCACATCCTCATTCAGTCTCTTAATTAATTGGTCTTGAAATTTTGCTATTTCCAAAGCTGCCAATCTGCAACGACACAAGATATTTGCAAGAATGAGGATAATAAATTTGTAATAATAAAGCTGTTAGGTCATTTGCACTCACTTTGTTCAATTCTCCTTGCACAGGATGTTCAGGGATACCGTGATATCACATATATTTTCCATAGTCCTCTGACGTACATCCTAAGTGTCAGCTGATAATGCGTATTGAGGTGTGGATTCATCACCATAACTGAAATCGTGGTTATTCAACGATATCGTGCCATCGGCCAGCTGAGAGCTTGCCCCAGATGACGAGGATGAAGATCTTGAAGGTGACGATGATGATGATGTATACGCTGGGCCGGGTGCATTGATGATACCATTATCCAAGTGCTGTTGTGTATGATAAATGTGATTGTTATTTGTCACAGTATCAGGACCATTAGTAAGACTACCTCTACCGCTCTCCGCTGAAGGCAACTTATTGTGAAGCAAAACATTGAGTCTAATGTTCGTTGTTGTTCCAATAGGATGGCATCTTCACCTTCGATTGTTAAGAATATAACAGAGCCTGGAAAATATGATAACAATGTGAGAACACATGATTAATATTTGGAATAATTCGCTAATATCATTAGAAGAAACTGAAAATACTGATATTACTCCGTCAACATTATCCACAAGATCCTTAAAAGAAGTTGACTAAAAGGGAAGGGCCATGAATATAAGGAAGCTTTGTGATTAGAGTGTGGTACAGTGTCAATGCCAAATCGACTGCTATTGTTATTGCGGTAACTAATTTGCTGTGCTGATGGGGTCTGGACTCTGTTGGAAATTTTTAGAGTAGGTTGTGGAATGTATTTTGGGTTTTAGGTAATTTTCTTGTACTGCTGCAAAGGAACTTCGAGCTGCTGAAGATTCTAAGTTATATATCTTAAATTAAATAATTTCTTAAGAGGTACAAAAAATTATTGTTATTACAAATCATTCATACATCAAAGTTTGCATGAATTTATTTGCTAATTGAAAATTTTTAAAATTAGCAAGTAATTATAGAAAACTGGTAATGTTATAGAAAACTAGTTCTTCCAGTGGAGATTCTGCTATTCTTTATTAATCACCCATTGAGTTCATTGTCGAAGAATTGCCAAGGTGTAACATTCTGGTTCTTCCACGCAACGTGACTCAGACATTCGTAGGATGACGCCACTATTACCGATTTTCCCATATGTTAATTACTTCAGAGATATTGAGCATTAATTTGCACAAGTTATTTTTATATCGATGGTGTAGATTTGAAATCAAAATTTGAGCAATTTCGCCTAAGCAATTCAAATTTGAGCCAAATTAATTTAAAAAAACAAAACAAATTTAACCTAAAGGCGTCCTATCCAGTATTTGCATAATCTAAGAAAATGTTTATAACTTAAGCATTCGTATTCAGGAGAAAAATAAAGACGAACATTTAAATGGAATTTATGTATATTTTGATCATACATCAGGGTATCCAGAGAATTGGTTTAATAATCTTATATATATATATATAAATCAATTGATGTGCGTTAGTCTCGCTAAAACTCGAGAACGGTTGAACCGATTTGGCTCATTTTGGTCTTAAATTATTGGTAGAGTATTCCGGAAGGTTTAAAAGGTTTTATTTGAAGTAATAGATGGCGTTGGAGATGAGATTTTTGCAATTAATTTTTTTTTTACCACATTAACATTTTGAAGGCAAAACAACGTTTGCCGGGTCAGCTAGTTTTAAATATTTTTTGGATTTATCACACTCAAGGTAATTTAGACACAATAATTTCACCCATCGTATTCTGAAAGCAAATGACGACGAAAATGTAAATCGAATTTATTAATACAAATAATAAATATATAGGGAAACTGTTTAATAATTTTAAATATCTCTGGATTTACCACACTCAAAATAATCTACACAGAATTCAGACCACTGAGACTTCAGTTCAAGTATATGCTTAATTTAAAAAATGTTTTTGAGCGTTTTATATTTTAACATATGATTGGTATTGTTTACACATACATAAAAAATCTGTACTTTCAATATGCCGACTTTTGCCCACATATTATAAAATACTTTCCAGTTTTTACGGACATTGTGTCAAACACAGATGTTGTTTGCAGTTCATGCTTACATAAATTTACATATTACATATTACGCATATTAATATTTTATAATATGGCCGAATGATTGGTGTTGAACCATTTGTTAACCCATTCAAAATGGCACAGCCCGTTTTATTAAGGATGAATCATATTTTACTACATTTAAAGCGGAAACCAAACATTTTTTAAATACCTGATTAATTTCAAAGTTAGCGAATAAAAATTGTTTTACAAAGACAGAATTCAAATTTTTTAAACGATCGCAGCGTATAATGAATAATAATTCATTATACTAGCATATAAATTTCCTTCATCAAGAATAAATTTCAAAATTTATAAATGCAAATTTTCGCGACATTTTAGAGTTTCATCAGTAAATACATCGTCATCGATAAAGATCTTAGGCTGATATGATTAATGTTAGTTTTTGAGTTTAAGGTTAATAGTATGCCTAATATTATAAATTGCGTTGAGACCGTTTCAGTCAAGGGTTTAGTACATTTAATATAAATGTTATTCACAGACATTAGATTTTGTAGGAGCTCAAAACAACAAGCTGAACGAGGAAAAGGCAAATGATTAATGGAGTTTTTAAGTCAACCCATTAATACATCTCATAGGCCAGCTGCGAAAAGTATCTGATTAATAAAACCTTGGTTCTGTTATCGCATTTTGTGTTTAAATAAGACGTGGTGCAAAATTTGTTAACGTTTGTATGTGTATTTGATGTTCTAGATTTTACACCATATGCTAATTTTCGAACAGATTACATGAACGTTGCAAAATTTATTGAAGATCTATAATGAAGACAATTTCTTTATCTTCAGACTATTTTTGATTTTGGAATAAGATGAACTTTTGCATAAAAAAATATTTAATAAGATCATGATTAATTTTAATTACGTTTAAAACTTTAATATTTATCATATATCTTAATTATGTCCCCTGAAACTAATTCCATGGAATTCAATTCTGGTAAAAGAATCTAAAAAATGTGTAACATTTGCAGAGTGAGTATGTAAGTGCGATAAATTTAAATTATCTATTTGATTTCATGACATATTTACGAAAAATCAATAATGGTACACATTTGAAAGAGATTAACTTTATTTTAGGAAAACTTTATTGAATACTTTCGAAATTGGTAACAACACTTAATAGAAGCTTTTAAGGAATTCCCAAAAAAATTGTAAAAGAAACAAACTTATTTATAATCAAGGCTTTTTCGGTATTAGTCTCCATTTTCAGGTAAGACACATTTTTATGTAGAAAGTATATACTAGTGAATTTGAGCAGTATTAATTCTTTCTTAAGTTGTTGTGTTATTCATACGATTCTGAATTCAGCATGCCTAAAACTTATAAATTAAATTGAGAAAACATGCGACGAAAAACAGAGATTAGTTTGTGTGAGAAAACTTTAAGATCAGATTATTTGGCTGATATAAATACAGAAGAGTCTTCTAATTGTTTTTGAAAAAAAAGAAGAAAAAAAAGAAATTTTAACAGAACTTGTAAAGCAAATTTGCGGTGCTAACATACAGAATGAGTAAGTTTAATAACGAATTGTAATACTATGCGTTGGGTGATAGTCGAAATTAATACCCATAATTGGCGTGTGATTAATATTAAATTGCATTAGTAACAACATGATTCAGTTGAACTTTCAGGTTTATGATTTATATTATTTTATTGTTTATTAAAGATTCAATTATTTACATTATTATTAATTATACGTCATGTTTTTTGGGCAAATTAATTGTTTTCCAATTTCTAAGTAAATTCAAATGTATTTTATACAATGTATTCAACAATTTTACGCCGAATTTGCTACGCCTTCAGTTTTTTTATTTTTATTCTTTTTTTTTTTTTTTTTTTTTTTTGTAGAAATTAATGATCATCCATGATGCATGTTGGATATTTATGACCCTTATTGTAACCGTTACTCTAAATTATTATTGATCATACGAGCTGAAATTATTTTTAAATAATTAAAGTAAGTTTTTCCCAAGTATTTACTATTTCCCATTTTTATTTGGAACTAATTTCCTATTCCCCTAAGAGATTTTACAATGCAGTTTAATTACTCGTACATTTTCCGATATGTTTCCTAGCAATAACATTTAGCTTTTAGATTTTCTTTTACTTGTTCTCATCCTATTTTTATATGCGTGTACGATTTTCCCCATTAAAACATGTTTAACAAACATTTTAATTAGTAACAAACATTGTGTTTTTGTTTTCGTTCAAGAAAAAGTAG
Source organism: Philornis downsi (assembly GCA_019455685.1). Classification (NCBI taxonomy): domain Eukaryota; kingdom Metazoa; phylum Arthropoda; class Insecta; order Diptera; family Muscidae; genus Philornis; species Philornis downsi. The sequence continues at coordinate 33,057 of JAHXMU010023978.1, read as the reverse complement.
CACAAAAGAACAGCACACGAACAAAATAAGAACACAACAAAACCATTTACTTCCGTAACCAAAACAACAAAATGTAAAAAAGCAACTGTAGTCCTCAACAACGGTTAATGAATTCATCGTAATCTTGCCCAAGCGGCAGAATGTTAAATCAAAATAACGTGGGAGAAATAAGGATCAAAAGCCAAAACCAAAGTCATGGCAACAACAACCGTATTTGTCTTCTTTTGTACATAAATTTGTCCCATTTCTCCAACTCAAGCAGACCAGCCGCAAATGCAAAAAGTCAAGTAACAATTTCACTTTCTACAACCATGGCAGCGGAATGGCATTACTTCTTCATGTTAAGGACGCCAAGAAGCAAAGAAATAATAACAAATACTCAACTAAAATATAACGACACTAGAAGCTCAGTACTCAGTTAGTAACATAGGTCTAAGCCAATGTCTATGACAGCAGTAGGAGTTAGAGAATGGGGAAAAATGACCAGCATTTCTCAAAAAGTTACTACAATATAGATGTATAGTTCCACATTTTACCAAAAATACCAGCATCTTCTTCAACAATGTTCCTGCTTTGTTTCGTCGACCCTTGGTGGAAGAGTTCTTCCTTTTAAGTTTGGGTTTTTTCTGGATCCTACTTAAGAAAACTGCAATACCGAATAGTTTATCTTAAAAATAGCGAAAAGACAAACACAAATTTTTGCAAGTAAAGACGCTATGGAAAAGTAGTAACATAGAGTATATACGATTTTCTGTTATCTAATCTTAATATGATGGGGAAGCATATCTAAAAAAGAAGCCAAGTATAAAGAAAATGTAGAGCCAAATTGGGCTTTTATAAATATTTTATGGGAATTGTGCAAATTATTTGATGTAAAAGAACATAGATTTAGAAAATAATATACTGATATGGTTTCTGATAAAGAAATACCGGGAAGTAATTATTTAAAAAGATCGCTCAAAGAGATTGTCAAAACTCTTTTCGTTGTTGTCAAGTCCTCTATACTGGCGCTAAGTTTGAGCACGATTTGTGATATAATTCGTTAGCTATCAACGTTTACCACCAGAAGACAACGTCAATGAGGTACAGGAAATGGTGACTAAAAATCGTCAAATATCGTCAAAAATCGTGATAAGTAATAAGTATTTTGTGTTTCATGAACCACTTCCCTGCACATATTGAAGTAAACGCGATTTGTGGTGTACGAATAGATTATATTTCATATGTCAACTCCATTTTTTTGAAACGACTCTAGAGCTACCTATCGTCTATTAAGAGAGTTATCTTGCAAAATAGCAATTTGGTGATGCTTTGAGAATACCAGTATTGAATCAATCCTCATTTTTGAAGAGTATATTCACAGTCTATTTCTGCTCCGTTTATACATTTTCTTTAATGTTAATAATGCGTTTATGACATTCAATTTCGAAACCGAGATATGCAGAAAACGGTGCCCTGTTCTAAAGGTTTGTTAATCACTTAAGGTGCGCAACTAAGTTCTCGCTGCTTTTTTCCTTTTATTAATAAAAATGAAACTTTATTGTGAACACATGTTTATAAATGATTCATTGAAAGTATTGCCCATCGCCAGCTGTTGCTTTTTCCCACCAAAAATCAATATTTCCCACATATGACGATTATTTGGCTCAAAATCATACCTATTCACACAACCAAAAGAATTTGAAGTCAAAAGAAAATGACTATAGAGTCAAGGCAGTATATCTACCATAGCTATAATAAGGGAATGAAATTGTATTTGAAAGCCATCAATCGCGTTTAGGGATAACAATCGAATTTGACATTTTTCTTGAGTTCATTTTAATGACTTAGGTTGATAATTTGGACGTGATACCTGTCTCTTTAAAATGCATTTAAAATGGATGAATTTTCTTCAAAAACACTGTTATAAAGAGAACTCTGATTACATTTTGGTTTACTGTAATTCTCATAACAAGTACATTGAGTGATTGGTAACGTGCAGTTCCATCCTTTAATTAAAATTTTAAACTAATACCGGTTCATGAAGTGAAAGTTATAGTAGTTCAAATGTTAAAAAAAGTAGTCATGTCTGCTTAGCATCAAATAGAGCCTACTCCGAAAATAACCAAATAAAAACTGACATATAGACAATGATTGATTTGTACTACGTTAGTAAAAAAATTTCAATATTTTCATAAAATGATTGAAAATTTGGTTCAGAAATTATATCGCAATTTATTTTGCATCAACAGATGTTTTAGCCTACAAAAATTCAGACATTCTGTGGTTATACTTCCTCAATTTCATCTTTTTTCTTATCCAACATATTGCAGTTGCCCTATTTTTCTGCCTCCCACTGTCAACTGGTTCAAATTCTACTCGCACTCAATGATATTTAACTTCATTGGTTTTGATAAATCAGTTGCAAAATTTACGACACCATTGCCAGAAATATGACCGTAAATACCACAAGCTTTTACTCTAATCAACCAAAATGCTAACGAACAAAATGAAAAAAGCGAAAACGTTAAAAAGAGAACGAAACAAAATACAAAATACACCACAAAAAAGGAGGTTAATGAACCTCATTGTGTTCAAGGACATACTTGTCGCTTTCGTACTGTGGAACTCGCAATTCGGAGAAGAAAACAATCTGGCAATTTTAGAGCTTTAGGTTCACATGTAATGGCACATAAACCGTACATAACTGGTGTGTTTAAATTTATGTCAGCTGTTTTTTTTTTTTTTTTTTTTTTGGCGTGCAGAAACAAGTAATTTGTTACAATTTTGCTGCAGGTTGAAACCAAGAAAATAACAATAAATGCAGAAAAATGTTCAAGCTGGGGCCATGTATTTAAGTTGGGGGGACAGTTAATATGAAGAACTTTAAGTCTTGCATGAAGATAAAATTTGCTCCCACAGTTTGATGGGGAATTTATGAAGTTAATACTATCATGAAATATAAATTTGACCTACAATTTGGAGGGAGACCTAAAATATAAAAAAATTTTATGTTAATGATGCAGTTTATAGAGTTCATTGAAGTGGTTACTATTATTAATGTTCTTGTCAAATTGTTTCCGAATTGGTGAAAAGAGAAATTATTTTTGAGTGGATACGTTAAGACTGGCAGAGACTTTTATTTGGTTTCATAGAATTTTTTGAGAACAGAAATTTTAAAATTTTTCTAAAGTTTCTGAGTTTTGAATTGGGGGAATTTTTTGAGAATTTGAATTTAAATTTGTCATGTGCAATTGTGATGCGTTTAAGTATCACATATTCTCCGTACGTCTTGAATGGTTCATATATAATTTATTTTGTTTTCAAATGACTGTATCCAACCAGTTTGTTCAGTAGCATTTTATAGGGGAACGCCCGCTATTTGTTGTACGTAAATAGTATCATGTTAAAAACTTATAATTCGTCAAAGGTATTAGGACTCATCTGATAGGAATATATAGAGAAGAAAATAAAGCTCATAAAAATAAAATAATTATCGAATAATTACTCATGAAGTAACCGAATTACCACGAATGGGTACCCGAAAAAAGATTGATTTAATTCAATTTGGCAGACAGGATTTGGTGATTCGGCTAAGGCCGAAATACATACGGAGCCTTAATGTTTAATTTGCTCAACTGTAAAGGGACCTGCGAAATGTTACCGCTAGCAAAATATGTGCTAATTGGGCTGCTTCTAAGTATGAGGTATCTTTTGCGTTAGTGCGTCGGTGTGTTTCACATAAAATTCTGGTTTGTGTACTCAAAGAAAATAGAAAATAGTTTTAGCAGTACTTTAAACACTAGAAGTAGTTTTTTATTTGTAGATTACATTACATCTGTTGGTGTAGGTCCATACTATTAAATGTATTAAATTTTTCCAGCCACAGTACATAGTTGGTGGTTGTTTTTAATCTATCATAATTACTAATAGAGTGTTAATGTGATCCAGGAAAGGTAACAAAATAACTTGTCTTTAATAGGATCTTAAATTAAGAAATTGGCTGAAATGAGTAATAACCAACATCAGCTTCATTACAAGCAAAGATCAATGCCTTCTTAGAAGATTTTGTTAGTCATAGCTTATTTATCGGCATAGTTTTCTAAACGGCTCAATTAATGACAGAATATTAACGAAACTAAGAAGCGTTAAGCTGTAACACAAGCCAGGCAATTCCAAATGTGAATTGTATTTACGGTTCTCATATAAACTGAGCCAATCATATGAGCAATTTTCGTTTCGTCAAATCGCAATGCGTCGGCATAAACAGTGTCTATACTATGACTGACGTACAGAACAGTTTTGCTGTATGTTTGATGCAATTAGCAGGGAATCATCAACTATGAGCTGCTCCCATATGGCGAAATATTTAATTCGGGCCTGGGAGAAAAATTGGATCATTTGAAGAAAGCAATCGTCCAGTCATCGAACAGAACGGTACATTGAACCCTAAACACTGAATAGAGTCTATAATATTATACAAAGTTAATGGATTTGTTTTACTACAAATTATATTAGTATGTATTTGTGTGTCTAGTATATTCTCCAATGGCCTTTACTCAATAGTTACTAAGCATTTATTTATTTAAATATGTATGTATGTAATAACATTAATAATTTACGATAGATAGGTGCAGATGATATAATTTAGATGTGATGCATGTGTTCCATATAACACTGCTACTAAACTTTTCCTTAAATCCTTTAAACAGGAAAGGAAATATATTCAACTACGACAAAAGTGGGAGACTTTCATTTACTTACTCCTCCAATGTAAGAAAACTTACGTACGTAACTCTGTGTCGTCGCTGCTCATATTCAGTTATATTTTTAGCAGAAATGTAAACAATTACATTTGCCAAAAAAATTCTCTTTCTCATATTTTTGCTACTTTCTTCTTACTGTATTTTCAACAGCTGTGTTTGTTTTTCTCTCCAATACCCTGAAGGCAAAACGAAGAGCTGGAATGGTTGAATATTTTAACCAACAAATATCTGATTAAGTTAGTTGGTCTGTATTATTTTAGTAGCATTTTTGTTGAGTATCGCCTTACTGCTGCCGTTTTGTTTAATATGATTTCAAATCGAATGAAAATAATTTGCGGTCTAGACTTAACTGGGGTTTTACGTCATGTTATATTTTCCAGTTGATGTTTAGTTTGTGGCATCACTGGACCATGTACCTCTTGATCACATGTATGTAGTGTGTTTCTAAGTGTGTGTATGTTTATATATGTGTGTATGAAAGGATTGTAGCAGCATTTCCGACTCTTAGAACTTCCAACCAATTAAAATGAGAAATCCTTTGCGATTACTGGCATTGATGGTGATGACGAGGCATCTTTCAGTTGTTGTTGCTACATTTAACAACTGATGTTAGTTCGGCTTGCTTTACATTCGTTACATATTTTGCTTTTCCTGGCTTTTGATACAGATGAATTGTTGGTTAAAGCTGTTTCTTTTATTGCAACAACTAATTAAAAATCCTTTTTCCCCACTTTCGCCTGCAAAGGCATTAAAAATCCAACAAGCTTCAAATGTCTGGAGGGAAGAAGAAGCCTAAATGAAAGTGCTTGAAATAGATTTGGTAACAATTAAGTTTTTGTTTAGGATTTGTTTTTCCGCCCTTGGCTCGGGCCATAACCAAAGATTTACCTCGTTCCGTTTGTGGGAAGTTATTTGGAGGGAAAAGGATTGATGGATTATATTTAAATTAATTTGAAATTTACTGCGGCTTTAATATAGTTAAACCTATGATTTGTGAAAAGGAGAGAGATTTTTGTTTAAATTTGCGGACAACTGAAGGTTCAATTTTAGGAATAATAGAGAATTAGATTAAGGTTTGCTGTACACAGGAAAAATCAGTATTAAAAAAATGTATATGATATTACATATAACAAAATCCAGCTACTAAAACTCGGCTGAGGATAGCCCTAAGGGACATCAGAAAGCAGACGGCATTTCAATTTTTAAAACTAATTTATTGAACTTCCCGGGTAACTTAATAAATGTGTTCTTTCTAATTGAGCATGGCAGGCTGTTCAGACCAGATTACATTGTATTTGTGGCAGCTTACAATTTACATGACGGTGATAGCTGCTAATGCAGCATTATAATGTTTGGTAGGTGGCGCCAGAGTTGTATGAAACAGCTTTATATATGAAAAAAGAAATTGCCGTCGATGACTTTTGAAACCCAGGGTGTGCACAGAATAAGCAGTCCCAAGCATACTTACATTCGCGTAAAAATTTACTAATTTTTGGCGATTTTAACCAACCTTGCATTGTTTACTCTTAAACAATAAATGTCCAAAAAAGAAATATTTCGAATTATTTCTTTAATCGACTACTCGAAATGTTCTTCAGCCGTCCAAAAAGGCAACATGTAGTGCCTTAGAACTGCCGACCAATTGCATGGTAGCCCTGTATGCTTACCATTACCAGTAAGGGTGGGTATTGGGTGCGATTACTGCCCATATGATCGCTAGTTGGACCCAAACACCATCATCTGTATTTCATTAAGCGGTGCTTATATCGTTGTGACATTCTGATTCAAAAGTCTATAGTCTTAGTGAGCTCATAATTTTATCTAGGGGACGTAGTAATAGCACCGGGTTATCCATTTTGCGGTTTCAAAAGTAAAGGTGAATAAAACACACATAATGCTATGATTTCAATTAAATTTTTGTTTCATTATAATTTTTGGATCTTGCCGAATTACAATGTCATTTAAATTACCGCCTTTCGATTGGTTGCAGAAGTGAATCATTTTGAAGTAGTTTTCGACCACTCTTTCCGCAAACTTTGGGGAGCATCTAGGCCATAATTTGACGAATATCTGTTTTCGAATGCTCTAATGTTTAGGAATCATTCGCTTACACGGTCTTCCATGTAGCCTCTCGAAAAAAGTCTAATGGCGTTAAATCACATGATCTTGTTGGCCAATTGATATCGTTGGTGGTCAAACGTTAATTACACTTTCTGGAAAATTCTCACCCAATAAAGCCAAAATCGGTAGTATTCTGTGGCTCGTGGCATCGTCTTGTTGAAACCACATATTTTCCAGTTTATAATCTTCAGTTGCAGGCAAAAAGAAAATCGATTATCATACGGCCATAGCGCACTGAATTGAAACTCAGATTATCAGCCACACTCACAAACAGAAGAGATATTTTCGGCAGTGCGTACACTGCAATGATGTGTAAGCTTGATCGCATTTGTGACGCTTAGAGTCTTTTCAAATTTCTTTATAATCTTGTCAATTCCTCCCATAATAGGTCGGTTATGACGACTATAATCACCGACTAATGCTCGAAAAGTGCCACGTATGTCTTATCATTTTGGAGTAAGTTTAAGCTATTTTTACGCGTTTTTCGGGTATTAAACGATCCATATTCGTAAATGCCAAACGTTTCACCAAATAAATAACACTCAGATGATCAACATTTACTAGCTAACTGTCTTGCCAGACTGGCGGTTTTGAATACACTAAGTGGATAATCCTGTATAAAATATACTCGTATAAGTATTGTTAATTTGATATATATTGTTTGTTACAACAATGTTCGATTTCTGTGAATACTTTAGTACATAAATTACTGACATTAAATACACAACATATCGGTATTCGGAACTTAATCTCATTCTTTTCATATCAATTATATTATGGTCTCAGTATATTTAATTTAAGGATGTGTTCCTTATTTTTAATATAAAATATTTACTAGTTAAGTGTTCCTAAATCTAATTGATAGTAATATGATACCAAGGAGATAATAAAAAGAAGATTAATAGATCCGAATAAGTTCAATGCATGTGGAATAACTGGTCTCAAAGTTGGAAACTTCTGGCCATACCGCTATAAAGCAAATTAATTGTAACTAAGTTTGGTACTTGAATAATCTAAACAATTACCATTCATTGGGCTTAACAGAGTTATAGAACGTATGAGTAATTTTATTTGTATTATTAGGGGAATATTAAAAAGTTTTGCGTCGTCAACAAAATTAAGTAACAGCTATAATAATTTAATTTTAAACGTCATATATTGCTTATTGCTGCTATTTAATGGACATTAATCATGTAGTAAGTATACATATTAAATTACGAAACCCCCGTATGAGTAACATTAGTTTAATAGCAGTGAAATATCATTGCTCATACCCATACAAATGTAAGTAAAACCTGAAAGTTATTTTACATTCATTCTTTTAAGCGACAATAAATGTAATAGTATACGATCATTAGATGCGTACTTCCAAATGTTTTTCTCTCACAGCGTTCCAAATGATCTTCTGCCAAATTCTATTTATGTTTACCAAACTTATTTTCAATTACTGAGAATGGGATTTCTTTGACTTCGTTGATTGATTTGCCGTAAATTTTCAAATTACTTTTAATGGCAATACATTAAGTAGCAAAACCTCCACTTCTAATTGTGTTAAGATCTTACAACAACGTAAACAATTTACCACTTAATCCGATTTACAAGATTCTGTCAACGACATAATATCCCTCTCTCTTTATCCTTACGTCACCTTTGTCACCTGCAAACGGGATTACATACTTTTGGTGTAGAAATTTTCCTGCAAAACCGAACATAAAAGTTGATTCAGCACTTTCTTAAGGAGCCTTAACAAACACATCAACCTTTAATCCTACCCACCACATGCACATACATCATAATCAACAAACACCTGTGGAAATATCTAGATAGGATATAAAAAAGGAGAAAGGGTTAACAACATTGTCGTCATCATCATCACCATCGTCGTTGTTATCATCATTCTGCTAGTCTCGTGTCTTTTTGGTTAGTCTTTGTTCGCAGAACTTTAGCTATAACACCTCTTCAACATGTGTTATTAGTGTTTATAGAGCAGAAGGAAGGGTAGTGGTGGAGTTTAACCAATTCTTTGCTTATAGTTAAAGCCCTTCTCTACATCATTTCAATATATGTATTGATGATATTACGTTCACTAAGCACATTTTGCGCCTCAGCAAACATGAAGTACAAATAACAAACAAAACTGAAATAAAAATGTATTGTACTTATGCAAACAAACTGAGGCATTACAACCATGGCACGAATGTTTTAACTTTCATACAAAAGACTTATACACTTTAATCAATATTCCCTGGATAAGGTGAAAAATCTGAAATTCGTGCCTGTTATGAACTAAGCCTTTTACTTCCTTCCACCTTCGGCCTTTTTCATCCATTTATTTTTATGTTTTTTATAACAAAACGAGCTTATAGAGAGATGAAAAATTAAATTACGTTATCTAAACATAGGCCAAAGGGGCTGTGCCAACAAAGTGCAATAAGAGCAAGAAAAGAACGATGCATACTTTCAGGCACTTACGTACGTTTATTTGGCAAAACCTTAAACACACGCCACCAACATTTCGCATGTGTGAGGACATATACCAGTGTGAGTGTATATACAATATGCGAATGTGAACGAATGTACAAGAAAATGTTATACGTATGTAGGAGTCTCTCAGGTAGATCCTTTACTAAAGGTTAAAGAGAGCAAAGGTTGTGTGTGTTTTGGTTGTTTATCAAAGTTAAGTGTACAATTGTGAGTGAATTCAAGTGCCTTTACTTTACGCCTGTCATCCTTTTTTTTAATGTTTTATTTAACATAAATTGGTTTATCATAAGTCATATACAAATATTTGCTAAGCACCGGTCCTTCCCCTAATGTAAAGCTCAAAGAGACAGAGAGAGATACCGTGTAAATGTTTTTATGTTTATCATAACTTAAATAATAATAAATTATTTGCCAATATGAAATAGGTAATATAAGTAGATATGACACTGAATGTTGCGAAATTTTAATGTTGTCACATAAGAAAACAGATAGGAAAAATCGGCTTCATTTGTAATTGCCAAGATTTGTGGCATATACATGTATTTTTATATATGTGAAAAATGATTATAAAAACAAAAAACAATATTCCCCAAGGATATCACTATGGGTGTATATTTGAAAGTGCGATAGGCAGTTTAGGAATACGGAATTTTAAAAAAATAACGTGTTAAGAAGCATTTAAAAAGTCAATGAAATTTTTTGGACATTAAAATAAGAAATGCATGTACCCAAAAACTGATTGTCAAAAAAAATAAATAAATAATTAATCTCT
>JAHXMU010023978.1:0-22835 GCA_019455685.1 Philornis downsi | reverse complement strand
ATCTCTATCTCTATATATATAAAAATGACTTGATATGTTTGTTTGTGATCGCTAATCTCAAAAACTACTACTCCGATTTGGACCAAATTTTATATGCATGCTCTATGGGCCGTGAGGAGTGTTTCTGTGTAGTTTGTTCGTCCGACAGATGGCGCAATAGTTAGCTTTTTTTCCGCTAATCTCAAAAACTACTGCTCCGATTTGGACCAAATTTTATATGCATGCTCTATGGGCCGTGAGGAGTGTTTCTGTGTAGTTTGTTCGTCCGACAGATGGCGCAGTATTTAGTTTTTTTTTGTGTTTTGCCCGCTAGAGATTAGCGCGATAACCGTATGCTCCGCTAGCGTTGGGTGCTTAATCTATGTGTAGAGGCGTTAATTAGGCCAATACCGGATCATGCCTTACCTATTTTCGTAAAAAAATAAAGTTACAAAAGTTAATATGTCTACTTTTTAATCACAATTTGCGCGATAAGCCTATGCTGTGTTTTGCTGAAAGCGTTGGGTCTTTAATCAGCGTGTAGTGGCGTTAATTAACCGCGTACCGACTCACATCTAAAATCTTTCCGCGAAAAAATAAATTAAAAAATATCACTATTTTTTAAACTCTATCAGAGAGATGGCGCAGTAGTTACTTTCATTGTGTTTTGCCTGATAGAGATTAGCGCAATTACCATATGATCGCAATAACCATATGATCGTTAAGCGTTGAGTGCTTAACCAGCGTGTGGCGGCGTTAAGTATCCCGACACCGACTCATACATAACCTCTTTTCGTGAAAAGTGTGTGGGAGTCAAACGACTCTTGAACTGTTAGTGAAAGTAAATAAATTGAAGAAAATTGAAGAAAGTTAACAAGCAACAGGTAAGACAATAAAGGGCAGCCTCCCTACCCTAACAATACCAAACAACAAAAAATTTAACCATAAAGAACGTATATTGCAGTACAAAATGCCACGCTCACGTGCAAATATTGGTCGCCGTGCACGCCACACAAATAATATGAGAGTGGTGCGCTCACAGCAGACACAAGAGGAGCGGGCAGAATACAACGAACAAGTCAGGAATCAAATGTCACTTTTACGCGAAATACGGAACGACGAACAATGTGCTGCGAGAAGAGTCTCCAGAGCAGCAATGCACAATAACAATCGCATTAATTTTATGCGTCTTGCATTTCATTACGATCCGACAATTGATTATAACGCACATCCCAATATTAATATCGGTAGCATGGATCAATTATGTGCCCATTGCAAAGCATTTAAATTTAAAAAGGAACCACCAGGCTTATGTTGCGCAAATGGCAAAGTAAAGCTGCCAGAACTAAGCCAACCACCGGAACCATTACTTTCATTGGTGTCTGGAACAACACCACAATCAAAACATTTTCTAACCAATATACGAGGTTATAATAATTGCTTTCAAATGACGTCATTTGGTGCTGACAATATAGTTACTGAAAGTTTCATGCCAACATTTAAAGTACAAGGACAAATATATCACAAAGCAGAATCCTTATTGCCTATTCCGGATGAAGAATACAAATTTTTGCAGATATATTTCCTTGGCAATTCTGAAACAGAAGTCACCACCAGATGTGCAATTGCTACAGGACTACGCCACAACATTGTAGAATCATTACAAAATTTATTCCATCAGCATAACGAATTGGTGAAATTATTTAAAGTTGCAATAGACCGAATGCCATCCGATAATCACAAAATAGTTATAAAAGCTGATAAAACACCAGTAGCTGAGCATCCACGAAGATTTAATGCACCAACAATAAATGAAGTTGCTATTGTAATTGTTGGTGATCAGTTCGAGCCAAGAGATATAATTTCACATCGAAGAAATAATCAATTGCAACGCGTTCCTGAAACACATCGCTCATACGATGCGCTCCAATATCCAATACTGTTTTGGCAAGGAGAAGATGGCTACCATTTTCACTTAAAAATGATAAACCCAACTACTGGTAAATTTTTAAAAATATTATTGCTTACAAAAAAATTTTTTATACATAGGTTATTTATTATAGGTCAAGAAACAAATAACAAGATAAGTTGCATGAATTACTATGCGTACAGACTCATGATTCGGGAGAATACGGACAATCATATTTTGAAATGCCGCCAAGTGTATCATCAGTTTGTTGTTGATATGTATGCAAAAATAGAATCAGAGCGGCTATTATTTATTCGCCTAAATCAACGTCAACTACGATCGGATGAATATATTCATCTACGTGATGCAATTAATAATGATGGCAATTTAAATAATGTCGGCCGATTACAAATTCTACCAGCTACTTATACGGGTAGCCCACGTCATATGTATGAATATTCACAAGATGCTATGACATACGTTCGCAATTATGGTCGTCCTGATTTATTCATCACATTTACCAGCAACCCACTTTGGGATGAAATTAAAAAATGTTTATTGCCAGGACAATCGCATACTGATCGACATGACATCACAGCACGCGTATTCAAGCAGAAATTAAAGTCTCTGATGGATTTAATTGTAAAATCTTATGTTTTTGGAGTAGTTCGTTGCTGGCTGTATTCAATCGAATGGCAGAAAAGAGGATTTCCACATGCTCATATTCTAATTTGATGTGTTAATAAAATCCAGCCAAACGAAATCGATAATATTATTTCTGCTGAAATCCCAGACCCAACAGTTGATCGAGAATTGTTCGAAATAATAACGAAGAATATGATACATGGCCCATGTGGTGCCTTTAATAAGCATTCACCATGCATAATTGATGGTAAGTGTTCTAAGCGATATCCAAGACAATTGATTCCAGAAACAATAACAGGCAATGACGGATACCCCCAATATCGCCGACGTTCACCAGATAACAATGGTAGATCAATTAAATTAAAAGTAAAAAAAAATAGGATGGATCGGAACCACCAATCTGCACATACAATGGCTGCTGGGCGAGACGAAGTTCGGCGGGTCGGCTAGTTAAATATATAAATAAAATTTAAATATATCCATAACTCGGAAACCAAATATACAATTGCGATAATGATCAGAATTTTCGATATTTAATAAGCTTAAAAAATGGCATTCATCCTATAGTATCAAAAAGTTTTGGAAATACAAAATCGCCGAAATTGGAAAATATTATTATTTCAAAAACGGGGTTTTTGATTCCGAAAATTTGAAATAGGCCACCTGTGAGTAACGGCTCATCATCTAAACGTACCAGAAAACATTTTAAAAGTCATTAAGTATTGTTTGAATAAAAATACAGGTGCTTGAAAACGAGCGATTATGTAAATAATAGTAAGTTAAAAAGGAATAGGAAAGTTGTGCGATTAGGAGGCACAACACATACTGACCTCTTACATGTAAATGATGAATATAAACAAGTACTAACAATTTTAATTTTCCATTATTATCTTTGCATTTTGGAAAAAAGAAAGTGCATTTGACTTTGAATAAATGCCACAAATGTTGTTCCGGGATGCATATTTTTTCGCCAATAAACATTGTGAAAAATTGTCGTCATTCAATAGCTTTCTGATCTGAGGGCTAACAAATATGCCTTCTTTGATTTCAGCATATGAGACTTTAGCAAAAACCGCTAACAAATATTTAAATGCTGTACCATCTTTGTCTAGAACCTTGACAAAGTTCTTAAAAAGGTCCAATTACAACAATTACCCAAACTACCACTTCTGGTGAAAGATGTTTCAGACTAATTGCTCGCAGCATTGGGAATGACTGATAATGGATCAATTGGTTGACGTTGATCTGGTTTGGAAACTGATAGGATATTCACGTAAGTAATATTTTTTTTTGATTTTTCATATTGAATCCAGCAACTTTTGTTAAATAGAAGTAACAAAATGGTTTGCAAAACATTGTCCACGGTTTGCAGTCAATTTTTGTTTTCAAATTTGTATACCGAGGTATTTAGAGAACATATCGGTTTTCTCGTGCCATGCAGTCTTTTTGGAAATTTTGGGCATGTAGCGTGTTGCAGCGAAGTTCGTTCTAAAATTGCCGAATTTTGACCAAAAAAAAAAAAAAAACAACGTGGCATCGAGCATCGCCTCGTATGCGTAAAAAAAAATACAATAATAGCCACGAATAGCCTCAACTTTGTCCTAACTCTGATATATATTGAAATATATATTGAAAGTGACGCTCAGGAACTAAAAATAAATGTCTCAATTTTTAGTATATTTCCAAACTATTTAGCTGAAATATATTTCGGTTTTTTGCAGCAAAGTTCAGAACAAAAATTTCTGCAATTTTATAATTTATAGTAAACTGTTAACTGTCTGAAACCACATACATATATTTATATAATTTAACAACTTCCGGTAATGAGAATTACGAGCATCAATTTCGAAAATACTTTAATTGTTAAGGTGGTGAATATGTTTGCAAAATTCCTTGATATGTTCTCCACACCATTTGGGAATTGAAACTAAATGTTTTCTGTACATAATGCCTTAATGAAATGAATTTTGAGATGTTACCATAACACACATTATTAAAAGTTTAATGCAGATTTGTTATATTCATGCTGAATACGGATCAACAAAATCATACCATCTAAGCCCATTATGGAGTCATTAAAACACTTTATGAATAACGTTGTCCAAAACCAACATTGTGCAATGAAGCGCGGTTGATGGATTAGATGGATTTAAATATCCATTTATCTACACGCAAATGCAGCAGCAAAAGATTGATAAGGATCTAAACACTAAAGCTAATTAATTACATAAAACCAAGCAACAATCCTAAAACACATAAGCCCACACCTTCGTAATATCGCACTATCAAACCAAAACATATACACAGAGGCTTGCCAGCAGATACACCCACACACACAACATTGCTCATGTGTGCGTAAGTACACATCCTAAAATGCATATCAGTCAAATATAAATTAAAAACTCCATTAGCTCAATCGATTAGTTGATAATAGACATTTGCGTATGTATGCATGCTTATGTAGATGTGGTGGAACATGTATTTTTGTAGATGAAATTGTAGGCAGAATGTATGTGTATTAATGCTTTCGTGTTATATTACTTGCTTAATATGGGCTGTTAAGTAGAGGACGTAGAAAGTGAGTTTAGGGAGAGAAATGTATGACAACAAATTATTAAACTTTATTACTGCCATCATCGACAACGCTTGAAGTGGCAACAGTAACACCAACAACACTATTTACAGCATCGTCACCGCCACCGTCATCATCAATATTTTTCCAGTAGCAACACTTGTATGAACATCGATGTTATTAATACAAACAACAGAACACTTAAAAGTTGTTCTTAAAAACATTAAATTTTTACAAACAGTTTTTAGCAGTAGTTTAACTTTTTACACAAAATATAGAAAACTTGGAAGATACTCTTAAATATTACATTTTTACAAACATTTTTGTAGTAGCAACACTTGTCAGAAAAATAACAGTTATTTAGACGAACGACAGGATATTTTGAAATTAATCTTAAATATTCAGAGTACTGACTTACGACTTTGGTATAAGAGAAAATCACCAACTGTCTGTTACATTTAAACAGAACTAAACACATCCAATAAGTATATTATTACAATTTATAAGGTGTAAGCGAAGAGTTGTGATATAATAAGTAATTTGCATCCCACTACTACTTTCGATTTCAAACAATGTATCTTCTCTTCTCATTTAAAAGTGAAATTTTTACCATTGAATTCTTCCTAAATTTATATCACATTTCTCTGAAATCCTGTTATGTATGAGTAATATTAATTATGAGTATGAGTAATATTAATTTTGTCGATCAGTGGCATGAAATATTACCCTAAGAAAAGTTGAAGTTTATTATGAGCATGTTTGTATTGTAAGGATTTTTTAATTTTAGCTGTTTTAGCTAAATTTAAATTTAGCTGTAATAAAAAAATTAAGCCCACAGTCAAGGCTTCAATTTGGGGACAAATTCCCTTTTAGAACCAAAATTTAGGGCATATGCACATTTTTAGATTAGCAATTTTATGATTTTAACATAAAATTGGTACCACATTAAATAAAGGCACTCCTTTGGCTTTTACTGTATTTTCGATGCTACGCTGAAAATTACCCTTTGACTTCAAAATTCATTTATTTGCTGTAATAGATTCTCCGTTTACAAAATATGCACATATTTATATTTTAGCGATTTTTTATTTCAATACCAATGAAAAGTGTATGATGATTCCTACTTTCGCCTACTTTTTTTTTTGCTGCGATTGGATGATCTCTTTTTTTACATGTATAGATATATTCGTATTTTAACGATTTTTCATATAATGTCCTATTTGACAACTTCTTTCTTAAAATTTTCCAAAAGCTGCTTGGAGCCAAAAAAGGTAATTGTTTTCGCGAGTCGTTTCATATTAAATATATAAAATTTTGACAATCTTTGTGGCTAGATCACCCAATTTCCAAAGGAGAAGGTAGTAATGTTTTAGCTATAATTTGTGCAGTTCTTTAGCATTATTTGATAAATTTCGGTTTCTCAAAACCCTTTCGAATTCTTAAAACATGGTAATTTTTGCAATTGAGGGAGACATAGACACTTTTGTATTACAGGGGCGACTATATTAATACTTTTTGACGTAGTGTAGTAGATAGCACATTTCTCAAACTGCTTAATAACCAGAAAAGTCTGTTATTTTTGCAGTAGCATGCACCATGTACAAATTGTGAATATATACCTATTTTAGCGATTGAAAAAATCGGTACATAAAGCCAATAAAGGCTAATCCTGCATCGAGATGTGATTCTCTCCGTATATTACTTTCTAACATAAATTAGCAAACGGACTACTTTTTATTTTAGGTTAATACAATAAATAATAGGCAACAAATTCTATGCATTAAAATGGACTAAAAGTTACCTATGAGTAATGACAAACATAGCACTGTCCATTGGTATGGTAAAATGTTGCTTATGCATCGAGCAAAAATATACAATAAAAATAACAAATCATTAAAAAGCTAATTTTTAATGTTGCGGGAGTAAAGGTGTTGAGTTTTACAGCAAAATTAAGAACAATTAAATGTTATTTCATTACTATGAAACATGTGGTTTTTTATATAATGGTATGTGGTTCATATATATATGTATGAATATGAATATATATATATATATATATATATATATATATATAAGTATCTATGTACATATATACTCGCATATAGACGATGACATGAGTAACCGAAGTAGACAAATCTTTACTTCAAGTATTAATTAATTAATTAATGTTAATTAATTAATTAATACAATTAATAAAAAAAAAAGAATCTATGAATTATATGAAAATTTAATACTAGTCATTTGAAAATGATGGAAATGTGAGTTCTATTACAAGAATACTGCTACTCAAACGGCGAGTTTATTTGCTGGAGAATAACAAAGAGAATTATCTCACTCATCTCAGATATTATTTGTACGTTCGAGCTAACTATATGCTTCCATTTTTTGATGGAACGATTTATATTACGCCTGAAAACATGCAATGGTACTATTCTAGAGGCCGTTGCCATTGGTCTTTTTTGGCTAACAAAAGTGAATAGCATGGACTTGAACCAAACTGTCGTACAATTCTATCACACAGGAAAAATCTGCTTGAGCCTATTAGTCTATTTTGGTGACTCATCACCGTTGCATCTACTTCTGGAAAATTTGTTTATACTGATAAGAAATAAATTTGTTTTTACTCATATGAATTAATTTCCCTCAAAAAGGTAAAAATGCAAGATATTATTTGATATTTGTGAAACTAATTTTGAAAGTTTCTTTTCTTCCTCTTACAAAGAATGCCTCTTGTTTGTTAATTTATCGTTGATGTATCCAATTATACCCATATTCTAATAACTATCTGGCCTAATTCTTCTGCTTTCTTATACTATTTGAAAATCATTACTGCTGGTCAATTTGCTATAATTAAATTTATTATAATAACTAGTTTACATAATCGTTATTAAGATACAGACAACAACAATTGCGTTAATGTATATATGATACATGTATATATGAGTACATGTGCATGTACATATACTAATGTAGTGTGGCTGTACAAGATTTTGTATTTGTATTTGTCTGCAACTTTTGCTTCTGAAGTGTTTCTTCACTTCTAGATTTTTGAGATGTATTAGCTATGTGTATAAGAAACTAATAATATATGTATGTGTACTCGTATATGTATATGAATAAACATGACAGTTTTGGAAATATTGGTCACTCGCCTTTACGGTCCATAGATTTATACATGTAATAGTGTGTGTAGATGTATGTATTTGTTTGATACAATGTAAATCGTCAACACCAGCTGTAGGACCAAGAATCTTTGTTTATATTCTCTATCATGATGATTTTGACACTATTATCTTTAACACATACAAACATGAGTATTGACATACACATGTGTGCACACATCCATATTCAATTGCCCTTTGTACGATTTTTGGTAGTCGTGGGGTGCTGTGTGCGCGTATATGTATATGTGGGCGAGAGCATAATACCCTTAAGACACAAGTGTACATTCACATTTCTAAATAATGTTGAAAATGTATGACAACATAAGGACACCCGTGGGTTAGTGTAAATGTGAGGACTTACAATAAGAGTGTAAGTGTAAATAACGGGGAGTGTCTGTTTAAATGTTTAACTTCGAATGTAAAAGTGAGTACATAACTGTAGGGGTGTTTGTCCCTTTTGTTCGTGTCGTATATAAACAAATTTAGGTGCATAAATCTACACATGCATTCATACACGGACACATTTGCATATATATTCACAAACTTTGTTCGCTGTGCAAGATGTTTGATTTCTATTCGAAAAGTATATTTCAGTTGTTTTGTCTATTTCAGTTAGTACCTTGCGAGAAAGTATGTATTAAAATTAGCAACACTTTGGAAAAAATGAAATGATGATTAAAAATATATAATGTTACAATCGGAGATACAAGGATGGGAAATATGTCAGGCAAGAAGTACGAACATTTTAATGTATTTTAGTGGATGCTGCAATATTCATAAGTAATGTTATAATCATAGATATAAGGATGAGAAGAATATTTTAGAATATTTTATGAAAGGATATAAGTTCCCATCTGTAGAAAAGAGATGCGTGGCAAAATGAAAAATAATCATTCGACATTGGCATTTAATCATGAATAGACTTACAACCGACAATGACACCTCTAAATTGTAGAATATTTGCTACCAAAACTTAAGTTTCTTAATAAATATTTAAGAAATAAAGTATAGCACAGTGTTAAATTTTTGAGTGCCCTTTATGCAACAATAAGGAATAACCAATTTTGGGGTTTTCTTTTGTTCAACAAAGGAACTCATTCCTGGTCAATAAAAAAATGTTTCATTTGGCGGGAAATCACCCTGCTGGTATCACAATATTTACATGAAATGATTTTGGAAAACTAAATTACATTGATATATTGAGACATGCGAAAATTTGTTTACGTCCTTATAATATTAAAAAAGGCCATTCACAAGCGGTCGAAATGTTGTGGAAGATTTGCCTCACTGTGGTTGGTCATTATTTAAAGAAAACATCTTTAGGGGAAAGGGAGACTGAAAAGCTGATTTAAGTTGGAGAGAGACAACTGTCCTAATTTTTATGTTTAACTAACTATTTCGTACTAATTTACCTGACTGGGTATGAAACATGCTGCTGCTCGACTGAACTTTCATAAAAATGCAATGACATAAATATTGCTGAAGATGTGATGTGAGAATGGGTCAAAGCTAAATTTGTAAAACATTTTGTAACTGGTGATGATGTGAAACCGAAAAAAAACTACATTAAACTCGATCTAAAATTAAGGTATTGCTGACTACTTTATTTGATTATAGCGGCATTGTGCTCTTGCAATTTTTACCAGAATGTCAGACGATAAGTAAAGAATATTATCTGGAAATTATGCGGCATTTTAGAGAGCAAAATCGACGAACAAGTTAAATTTGTGAAAAGGAACGCATGCGTCGTAATAATATGGTTTCGGCTGACTTTTGTGTCTTTCCAAAGCATAAATTACCACTTTTAGGTATCCGTTTTCATTCGACAGAGCAGAAAAAAATAATTCGTAGTAAAAAACTTAAGCCTTTTGCGCAAAATTCGGGGTTTCAATGAAGAAACTTTTCATTGCTAAAAGTGTGTTATTTCGGAAGGCGATACTATAAATTTGGATGAATTATAAATATTTTATTTTTTATTGATCAAACACCTGCACTTTCTTTGACATAATATATTCTTTATCTATAGGCAACATGCAACCTAAATAAAATTTTTGTTTGGTTTTGGCGATATATGAGAAAAACCATTGTTTTTGTAATTTAGACATCTTTCTTTCTACACTCGAAGTATTTTAATAAGTAACACAGTGAAACAAAATTGAGGTTTTGACTTTCGTTCGTGGACAATTCTTTATCAAATGGTTACAGTAGTAAAGTATTGCCGAACCTCCAAAATCAAGACTGCTGTGCAACTAATATTTTGTAATTCTGTCCGATATTGGTCGAAATGAATGAAAATAGATTAAAGTGTCATTATTGTGGGACAGAAAGGTAGAAAATCATAGAATAGGTAATATTTATGTGTACTAATGTTAAAAAATTATAAAAAGGCATGTGGAAGCAAAAGGCGAAGCATTACTTTCTTCGTTAATGCCTCGTATAATTTACTTTTTATCCTAAGCATTTGTAAAACATCATGCCCTAATAGTTACCGATTTTAGTGAAGTGTTTATCGTTTTAAAAAAGTTTAAGCATTATTATCGGTCAACGGTCGATGTTCGTCAGTACGTTGTTTAAGTAGTGTGTGAACATCTTCCAACAGAAAATAGTTTGGTCTATCGTTTTAGTTTGGATTCTTTACCTGGTTGGATATATTCGTAACCTTTAGTGGATAACTGGCTTAGGGTAAATGTTCCTTATTCTCTGTTTCAACTAATCCCTCGTCTTTTTTTCTTTTTATTCTGTTGTTTCCTCTTTTGTCTTTGTGCTCATTTTTATTAGAGAACAATCAAAATTAACTTGATTTTTAAGTGTACCCGGACAACTTTCTTCACCTGTCATTAACAACTATATTAGCTTAAAAACATTTCCGTAGGCTAATTGGGGAATATTCATACGATTTGGATCAACGGTGTAATAATCCGGAACAGATAGACTCTATGAATTGAACAGCCATCTACAGCCACCAACAGCCACCTGTCATATAATAATTGTACTAACTCAGAAACCTTTTCCAATGTGAAGGCTATCAATTGGAGAAGATTCATGGGAATTGCCGTACTAGACACACAAATACGCTATCATATTTACATAATTCATGGATATTCATACTTTACACAGGCGTTTGTAAGACTCTTCTAATATACATTGTTTTATTTATTTATATAAAGCTAACTTAAAGTTGAAGAAACTTAAGGCTAACTATGTTAAAAAAGAATTAGCCTTGGCTACGGGGCCTTCAGCTAACGTAGTAATATTTTAAAATAGAAGATGATGAGAAGATAGAAGATGATGAGAAGTATTAGAAAACAAAGTTTTTTTAAATAATTTAAATTTTAACATACAAGTTCGATTTTCTGATGAAATCTAAAATTAATTTAAATTTCTATTTGAAGGATTAGCGATGGCATCTTCATTAGCGAACGTTGATAACATCTGCTGGCTAAGGAAGGTGCATGTAGAAATGATATGGCTGATGTCAATACAAGCACTATTACATAAAGGACAAATATTGCTTAAACCCTTATTTATATAATGTGTATTTGTCAAATTGGTGTGACCAATACTGATCCGAGTAAATTTGATTTGCTCTAAGCGTGAAAAATCTTTCTGTGTTGAGTTTTTCAAAAATTCAGTCGTAGAAATGCAGTTCGGGTTGATGTTTTTATACCAGTTCGATGTACGATTTATTAAGACTAGATGTTTCTGCATCAATTCTTTCCGCAGTTGTAAGGTTATATCACTGCTGTTATAGTTGGGGGTATATACCAAGGGGAGAGTAGTTGCGAATTTAGGTATTGAGTCGACTTTCTCATTACCTTTAATGCCAGTATGACTAGGTATCCACATAAGTTTTATTTTGGGGATCGTATATCGGTTATAATCTCTGCAGTGAAAACCGTTGAGTAATAAGGTAGAAGTCCAGCTTTTAAAGGTTCCGATTCTGTTGAGATCCCATATCCTACAATATCATTCGATTTTGAGCCATCCGTGTATATGAAATTGTAATTCATGTATAGATGTTTAAGTGTAAGGAAGTGTTGTTGAAAGGCTTCTGGAGAGGTGATGTTTTTGTCGTATTTTGTTAATGTTGTGTCTATTGAGTTCTGTATGGGTTCCCAGTTGAGTTTTGAGTAATTTATATGTTTAATAGGTATGAATGGAAGGTCCAGATATTTACAGATGAAAATTGCTCTATCGACTGCGCTTAGGTGTTTGCTTTTGGCCTTAGACTTTGCTATAAGTTTGTTGAGAGGTGTGTCATATGATAGTAGAAGTATCTTGGGTAATTTGCTAGTTAAGTAGTTGCGTCTATCTTCTATTGTGAATGTTTTTTGATTCTATTAGCATATTGTTTATTGGGGTGGTGCGGAAAGCGCCTAAAGCAGTCCTTATTTTTGAATTTTGAATAGATTTTAATTTGTTAAGTAACGATTTAGGAGCGTATCCGTAAATTAGGAGACAGAATTCGATTTTGGACATAAGTATGGACTTGAATGCCTGGATTAATGAGGAAGTACTGCAATTATACTTTATATTTGACAGATGTTTAATAATTCCTTTTTTTTTTTTTTGATAGGTCGTATGCTAGATTAGTAATGGGGAACTCCAGTTGTAGCTCTTGTTAAATGTTAGTCCAAGTATTTTTAACGAGTCGACGTTATTATTGTTATTCTTTGTAGTTGTCTATTAAGCTCATCGTTGGATTTGACGCTCTTTCATATTGACTTTAATTTCCTTACGTTTTTCTATGAGTTATATTATCTCTGCTAAGGAACAATTTCCACTTTCTTTCGAAGAGATTAAGCTAATTATTATTCCTTTGGGAAGAAATATGCGGCTGCCTCTATCGATATCCAAAACAATTGTTGGCCATTTGTATGACTCTTTATTTCCCTTCCCTTCTGTTTATTACGTTTCCCTCTAGATATAATAAATTCAGTGTCATTTTCCCGAACAACAACAACGCACTCTTGGAATGTTGATCAACTTGTTTGTCGGTTTTCAAGATTTATTAGCATCTCTCAGGCGCCTTAATGTACATTTTACTTATTTGTATGTCGTTCACGTTGTTCCAATGTTTGGGTTTTTTAATAAAACTCCATACTTTTGGTTTTTAATTAAATTTGATATCAAGAATATGACCGGAAAACTTTTCAGAATGAAGTGCCAAAAATAAAAGTGGACAATGTTTACATTAAATGTTGCTACTTTTTCGTCTGCCGGCCACCAAAGGCGGTGAATATTCAAAGGGGAACATGGAAAATATCATAACTTAAGGCAGTTTTTCACAACCCTCATCAACATTGTCGGCCTTTGAAATGAAAATTCACAGAAAAAAATAGAAAAATAGCAACAACGGAAACCCAGGAAATATTTTATGAAAGGAATACATCCTTTGACTATGTCTTTGGCAGGGGGGAAAATTGGTGGATTCTTTAACCTAAATAAATATTGCAAAATGCACAGTGGTTAAGGAGATCTGCATCTTAAGTGTTCGATTTTTGGTTGGTTTTTAGTTAGCTAACATTATTCATTGAAATCATTAATAAATAGTAATAATAGATAGACAATTTTCTTCAAAAACCCAATCGCATAAAGATCACTGAAGACAAGATAAAACAACTTAATTACAACCCCCATTCAAATGCATTATAAATGGGAATGAGAAATGGGTTTCTCAGTTAGACATGCAAACTAGTAAACCAGTCGGAATAACGCTTTCCAACTGAGACGAAACCGAAATATAGTAATGTTGGCAGTTTTCTTTGACTATCGCGATATTGTGCACTGGGAATTCTTTCCAGAGGGTTAGATGGTAATTAAAAAATATTATATGGGCTATATGCTACGTTTGATAGAGATAATTCATGAATTTTGCATTGCGATAACAAACAGTTGTACAAAGCTATCATCGTAAATGAATTCCTAGACAAAAATTCAACAAATATTTTTGAACAGCCAACGTATTTATCTTATGCGGCTTGAGCTAACAGAAGATTTAGAAATGAATTCATGGCGAGAACTAAAGTCTTTTGCAGAAAAAGCGGTTAAAAATTGTTTTGATGGTTGGATTATTCTTTGATATAAATGTATTATTTCGTTAGGAGCCTATTTTGAGCAATACATTAGGAGCAATACATTTGAACGTATAACGATAATTTTGTGTTTTTTTTTATCAATTCCGGGTACTTTTTTAACACTATCTTGATAGCCAGTTTTTGCCAGTAAATTTGGAAAATCAAGCGCATATAGTTTGATCATTTATTACTTTACTTCTGGATTCTCAACTTTAGACTCCTGAGAAAGCAGAAGTTTTATTCTCTATTCTCTTTTTAGAGGTTTTTTTTTTCAAAAGTACCACAAAATGCAAGCGTTTTAAATAATCAAGCTGGCTTTTCATTAAAATGCTTTAAAACGAAAACGGTTAGCACTGACGACGAAACTAAAAGTGATGAGCGCAATGCGGTACGTTATGGAAACCGAATAGCGTTCCGCTGTTTTCTCAGCACGTCATATTTGTGGGATAACTTTGGTTGAAGTTGGGAAATAATATAATTATGTCTATTTTTTAAGACATAAGATATTCGATTTCTTAGAGTTACCATCAACAAAAACAATTGTTTATTACACTAACTCTGTATATTCCCACCACAACTGGAGAGAAAAGGGAGAAAAGAGAACAAAGCGTCTTTTTAAGCGAAAGAAATTATTCTGGAAAAAACAAAGTGAGTACCAAAAACTGAAAAGTAATAGTTGTTGTACAAGTCTTCCCTTCTGCAAGAGCTGCGATGGAAATTCGGTCGCAAAAAGAGAGGGAGGATTGCAGTTACGCAGAGAACGCTTCCATATATTGCAGAAAGTAGCATAAGTGAAGAAATCAACCCAGTTAGAGACGACGGCATAGATTGTTTCAGCATTGAGGCAAAATGAAATCGGATTAACAGTGCCACAAAACTGTGAGTGCAGACGGCCAGTTGGATAATAAGCATGCATTAACTTCTAAACACACTTAAGTTCAATGAATACATGTGTGATCATTAGACTCTAAGTGCATTACGTCGTTTATTTAAAAAAAATGTTACAGTTTGCATTAGTCTCTACGTATCGGTTATGCGGTCCTATAGAATGTGATATATGGAAGACTAAAGCGTACTATATCTGACCCTGTGGGAACTTATTGATGTAAGTTTAGAATCTGCTACTGAAAACAAATTCACCTTACGTCATATTCTATAGAAAAGTCGAGAAAATTCAATAGACGCATACTATCTTTCGGTCAACCACATATCTGGGTGCGATAATCCAATTAGGCAAAGATTATATAAAGCTATAGTCGAGTTGGTTATTTATGGGGACCAATACAGAAACTTTAGCAAATATGTTTAAAGTCGTAGAGGGTCATATTACGCATTCAATAAAATGCACTAAAAACGGGATTTTATTAACAACATTGATTGAAAAACTGCGAAATGCTACTGAAGCCTTCTCATGTATTGAAAAGAAGTAAAAAAATGAGCTTGCCTATAAATCGGGATAAAACTAAATTATTTGTTTCAGGAAACAAGGACTCTATTTGTTTGGATATTGGCAGTTTTAATCCTGCAGTGGTGGACGGTTTTTTTTTTGAAATATTAATGTCAAACCATAAATGAAATAAGCATATTGCTTAAAACTAGCTGTTGGTGAGGGCCAAGTACCCGACTAATAACAAGGGCCTCTCTCCTAGTCCTACCTGTCTTATTTTCAGCTCAGAATGTTGGATAATTGCATGAATAAATCAATTCTGAAAATTTTGGAAAGCAAATACTCCGTAAAATATGTGGACCGATAATCATTACTATAACTTGACGCCACACATTGGCAAGGATATCGAAGTGTTTGGATTTATTTCATACATGCGTCACAAAAACATAATTTATTTTCTATCCTTCACCTAAGTAAACAAGTAAATAAATTCCTATATTGTCCTTAATAGAACATATAGGACCCGATTTCAGAGTCGCCAACAAAACTTGATTCTACGTATTGGAGAAGAAGATCGATGATTATAATTTATATTCTATCCATCGTCTAAGTAAGTAAATAAATTTTTCGATATACATTACAATATTTCAGTTGATGTACGAAAGGGAAGGTGATCAAATCTACATTACATGTACACTTTAAATGTAATTTCTTATAAATTCATTTAAATACCTTCGAAATGAATTTTTTCAGTAAATTAGAAAAATTCGCATCAGAAGTTAATTGCCAGATTTTTAGTTAAGGATATGGAAAAGTAAAAATATTCTCATTACGCTTGTATATTTGGGAAATCATCTCATTACTTTTTATAAACTTGCAGTTTCCTTTAAATAATTTTGACATAATTATGAAGTCTTCAGTTCGAATTTTCCGTGACACGATGATCAGTGTACATGACTGGCAAGGATATAATGTCAATTTGAGCCCCGGTAGAACTATTCAACTTATTTGAAGCTGAGGTCATATCAACGAAGCCGATGAAACAGTTGAAAGAATCCCAAAATTATCCCATAATTTTTCCCTCACGCAAATAGGAGTCATTTTATCAATTGTTTTCTTATAATCGTCAGGATTGTATAGTATTGTCCTAATCATCGTTGTTCATATTACTTGCTTTGTGTTACTATTAAATCATCTATATCTGTGATTTTAAACGTTATTACAATTCAAACCATCTACACAGTTATAGTAATTGTTCTTAGTATGTCCTATTCATCTCCTATGACTTTAATGAATTTTCAATTTGTTAATCAACTACACAATTCCTTAACTTTGATAACATCCATTGTGCATGACACTGTTTTTGATTTTCGGCTAATATTTGAACAGTTTTCCCGAAATTTCTTTTCTCAATCACAATTCATCCCATAACATATAAAAAAAGATTCTCACCTAGCAGTGTACTAGCCAATAGCAGCGTACATATACCCAAATTGGTTAATACCGCCGACCAAAAGGTCTGTGCGTTATGACGACTGTGTTTGCGTCCCTTCTTGCTGGTGTGCGAGTAGTTCGATTTGCCGGATATCGATAATGTTGATTTGGTCGAACTACGCCCTCTGTTACTCGAGGATGAACCACCACCGCCTCCGCCGAAACATGCACAGGACCTGGGCGAGGCGGGTCGGTTATGCAAATTACTTCCACTGCTCGTCTGGCTGGAGTTGGCAGTTGTGCTGTGAAGATTTAAATGCACTGTACTGCTGCTCGATGCATGGATGTTCCTGCAATTATTGGGAACCGCAATGGCGGCAGATGAGGCTGCTACTGTTGCTGATATTGTAGCTGCGGTGTGCCACATGCCGAGGCCTCCACCAAGGATGACGAGGCCGAGCATAAGGATAAATTATTTGGCGGCGGTGGTACTGACATATGAGTTGTCTCAAGTGATGGTGGTGGTGCTGGCATTGTGGACAGGGGGGGTGATGGTAGTGAGGCGGCCGAAGAGAGCCATGGCCCCGGGTCAATGACCAAGGGGCGAAGAGGCATGATGACGGTAGTTAATAACGATGATGGATACTTCAATATACCAGGCGGCATCGAAGAAGGGTTCATTGTTGTCGCTAACGAGCCCAGGCCCACCTCAATATCCTCCAAGGTATGCATTGGCAATAAAGGTGTTTTAAATGTCGATGTTGTAGAGCCTAGCTTTGATATGTTTGATACCGCTGAGGAGCCTGCGGGCAGCGGCATTATGCCTATGGTCACGTATGATGTGGGTACATTCACATGCTCTCCGCTGGAGTTGAGGAAAGACGATGTGGCTGTCGTAGATATCGACGAGGAGGACGAAACTTGTGGTGGATATGGCAGCGAGGACTCCAGGGATAATTGCTGCTGTTGCTGAGATGAATCCATATTCAAATTGGCAATAGTTGTGGGATTTTGGTCATTGGTATTGCTTGGTTAAAAGACACCTTCACTGCTAGCGCTGTTGTGGTTTGAATTTGAGAGCTTTTTGGTATTTTTTCCTGTTTCTCCTATTCTTGTACGGAAGTGTTTACAATTTTGTGCACTTTTCCATTTGTTTGCGGTCAGATAATATTGCTATTCGCTTTTTGCTGTTGTTTTTGTTTCTGTTTTAACAAAAGAAACCTGCAATTGAAGTTATCAAAAAGAGAAGAAGAGAAAAATGTTATGAAAGCAATTAGTTTTATTGGCAATTACTAAATTGACACTCTTAGAACTTATAAAAATTCCTGATTGCTTTAGCCAGACAGAGGACAAGAAATTTTCAGCACACTAATTCGTAAGGAACTAAAGAAAAAAAAATGGAAAAAATAAATTTGCAATTGGTTTTACCCGATAAAATAAATCAGCAAATAGTTAAATATTCTGGGAGAGGAAAAAGGCAAAAACTTCAATATTGATACTAAACTATAATTAATTTAATAAATCGGTGCCTAAGCGTATGCTATAATTTCAAGTGGCCTTTCAAGTAAATTTGCAACACAATTGAATAGAGAATACAATTCATAATTTAGTTAATGTATGCCTTAATTGTGTAGTGTTTTCTGCGCTTCCTCAATAGGAGCATGTAGATTTGATAATTTCTCCTATAAATAAATAATCATGTATATTTTTAACGTATTTTATGTTAAGAAATTGATGCGATGTTTAGATTAAATTGTTGTTTGAAATCATTAATGACCATTTAATCAGTCTTAAGCAAATGTTGGAACTGACCGTGGTGCGAAAGTTAGCACAAGTTGTCACCGTTCGCATGATTCTGGGTTTAGTTCCACATACGGACACTTACTTATTTTTATGCTATTTGAGTGAGCCTAAACCCAAATGCGTGTAAGCTCACTGAATGACGATTTCATATGCTCAACTGTCACAAGATGAGTTCATGGTAAAAAATATAACCATTTAGAAAGTTGCTGTATTTCTAAATGCTTAGATTGAAATACCTATAACTTATTTTGCATACTTTAATAGCAGACATCACATTTTTCATCATATTGCAAATGTATAATATATTCCAGGACAAAATTTTCTGTACCAAATTTGATATCTGTAGCTGTTATGGAAAATTTCCAACTTTATATTTCTAACTCCTAGGAGCAAACTTTAAATTGTGGATTTAAGGAAAATCCATTTAGGATAAACAATGTAAACTGGAAAATTAATTTACATGCATATTTATAATTCTAAGTTGTTTTAAGTTCAATACTATGGTTCAGTATTTCGTATTTTGTATTTCGTATTTAGTATTTCGTACTTCGTGTTTCATATTTAGCATTACTTTGCATACCTGTAGTGTTCGCTAGTACACACTTCACTCCATAAAGTTATAAATAAATTTCTAGCAATTTTGGATAACAAGCTGCACATTTGCGATGCAATATTTCCAATTATATTATATTACATTACAATATTTTGTGTGTTTTTGATCTAATTTCCTGTTCCAAATTTCAAAGCCTTGAAATACTACACCCAAAAATTCTCAAACCAATTTTTTGTTAATTAGTTTTCTTTCCTTAATAAATGCAAAATTAACAAAATCTGCTAGTCAATAAATAGTCATGCCTCAGTCTCTGATCTCTAGCTCATTACAAAGTTTACTTTTTTTGCTATTTATATTCTTGATATATTCCTCAAACTAATATACTTCAATTAATTTTTTTTTAATTATTCATTGGTTTAAGTAAAATCATTTCTCACTGCATACTTTAAATACAAATTACCATAAACAAAGTGATATTTGCTTCGGGAAATATTTTAAACTTAAAGTGTGTTTGCCTCACAATATTTCAATTTTGTATTCTCAGCAACGGCATCATTAGCTGCAGTGAGCTCTTATTTAAACAAATCCACGTATTTTGCACATTCCTCAATTCCCATATGAATTCTTGGAAGAACTTTTTCCTGCATACTATATAAAAGTTAATGAAACTCATTTTTAATATTCAAAGAGTTCCCAAAAGTATGATTCATTTTTCAAATTGTGTATAACACTAAAAGTATGCATTATTTATGGGATATGACAAGTACAGCAACAGTTCAGGGGGTGAATGTTTAAAATTTATATACTCGTACATCAGAAAATGCATATATATCAGATCATTAAAAATTTGAACAAAAGCACAAGAGAAATTTAGCTTAGCTTACTTTACATCGAAGATTATTGGTCAGTTGAATGGTTTTCCAAAAACCACTTGCCAAATTATTGGATTTTCTGCTATCTAGTCATAAAGCCTAACAATTAACGAAACGATTCTTAACATACTTTTCAGTTTATTTTCGTAGACCTTAATTGTTTTATGATAGTTGAGGTATTTAGACCTTTGCCTAATTTTTTGTGAGGAGTCTGCCTCATGAATCGATTTACTTCCGGCTTTCATTATGTGTGTAAACTAACAAAGATTGGCTTTACGATTTTTCCCCGTTCAATTGAATTTCAGTCCTTGGTGTCATCTGAACACCCTAGAGTATGTTAAGCTTTAATAATCTACAAGAGTTAGCTGATTACTCATGTATCAAACACAACTTTCTATATTGTCCACCTGTATATCAACTTAGTTATTTCTTTCCATTCCATCTATATGCCGCGCAGCCTAACTGTAGGCAATCATATTTGTCCATGTAAAACACCTAACTGTGTAACTTTTGCATTGGCATGCAGTATGCTGAAAAACTATTTCTGCTGTTCATGTTTTGCCAATGTTGAATAGAATGAGAGTCCATAAAGTTGTTATCTAATTATACTGCCATCAGGCTCTTGATTTTGAAAACTAGCAACGTATTGGTTAGACCCTCTGTCTTTTCAATTCAATTTAAATGAACAGAAATATGCATGTTTATATTTGTGTTCAGGTATGAAAGAATAAACTCAGACTATGCCATCTGCCAGTTACATAGAGCCAAGCAGATATTCATTATGTAACGACACAGAATACGGTTTTTTCTTTAAAGCCTACATTTAGGCTATATGACAAAAAATTCTAGGGAAAGGATTTACGATTCCCAAATGTACACTTTTAACAAGCGTAGACATTTTTTCTTAAGGATAGGTGTTTCAAAGGTGTTTGGTAAATTCGTTGGGCTCAAAAAAGGTCTTAAAACCAGTAATTAAAAATGTAATAATGATGATGGCCACAAACTTACTTGCACATCTGCAAAGAGATTACTCAATGCCCGGTACTAAATTTATAACTGTGTTAAAATTGAAAGTGAGGAAAATGTGCGCAAATTAAATTGTAAGGTAAAAAGCTTGCAAACCTGCTGAATGGTGGCATTTTGTGCTATAAGCAGAATAACCAGAAACGCTTTATATTCCCAAAATGTAAAGTATACTTTTACGAAATAAGCAATTACGGTCTTCCTGTGGTGTTTGGTAGTACTAATTTATGAACAGCTGGTACATAAAATGGAAATTCATTAAGGAACGTGTACAAAAATCATCAATATCCTTTAAGATAAGACTTTTCCGGGATAAACACATAACTCAAATGTAAAGTAACCATAACTCAAATCTGAAGTACGTTTTTGGGAGTTTCGATGCTAAAAGCCATTTGGGATTGAATACCTGGCAGACCATAAACAGCAGCCCGAGTGTATGAAAAAAATTACGAATGGGAAACACTTTTTAATTATAGATGTTTTACAGTACACAAAACACACAGACTGTGTGTCCATTGTACACCATATTTTACTCGCAACTTTTTGTATATTAATTTCATTACAACCGTGACTTAACAGGATAAATATCTATATGAACAGACACACACCAATTTTTTGGACATTGGATTAGAAAATTAATTAACAGTGTGGAATTTGGAAAAAAATAAATATCAGAAATATCTAGCCAACTTTTCCAGCAAGACTTATTGACACTACTAAACATTTAAAATCACAGCCTATAATTAGACAGTTTGACATATTTTCCTCCGAAGCATACTTATAGGCATAAAGGACAGACGTATGTGATTTGAACTCTGAGTTCATTAACCAGAATACAAAAGAAAATAACCTTCCTTTTGTAAATATAGTTCGTTGTAAAAATGATTACGTATTCAAGTGAATACCGATGGTATATTATATTTAGAATACGAGTGTTATACTGTGTGGTCTGTATAGTACTTTGAGTTTTATTTTGGGTTTCTTGTTTATATCAGTTGGTTTTGTTAATCATAATTATCTATTATATTCCATTTTAAATTTTATTATTGTCTTTCGTATGCGCGGAGAAAATAATGCATTTGATGCGTGATATTTTCTTCGGAGTGCCTAAATTTAACTTCAGTTCTACTGAGATATTTATATGTTGAATGGCTACTATTAATAATTCCACTCCTAGCTTGTGTTGATTAACCTAATTACTATTAATTGTCTAACTATATAAAATTGAATACAAATTAAGTGTAGAAATTCAAATATATTCGTTTATCAAGCCCTTGTTCAAAATCACCTACATTATGGGACAATAATATGTGGATGCAAAAGAACAAATAT
Organism: Philornis downsi; assembly: GCA_019455685.1. Lineage (NCBI taxonomy): Eukaryota > Metazoa > Arthropoda > Insecta > Diptera > Muscidae > Philornis > Philornis downsi. The sequence goes on along the minus strand of JAHXMU010023978.1, from coordinate 85 downwards.
CCTGAAATCGTTACAAGCTATGCAGAATAAGGTGTTGAAAAAAAATTTGCAACCTGCAAATTTTTATTTAACAGTACTTTCCTGT
>JAHXMU010023977.1:772-19924 GCA_019455685.1 Philornis downsi | reverse complement strand
CAGAACATTATAACGAAGTTGTTACGCAGTCTTTTTGGCATTTTGTTTTTTTCTTTAAGAACTTCTCCTTTGGGAAATGAGCGAAATCTTCGTCTAGGGCAATATATTCTACAACATATTTACAGCACTTTATAACCAAGCAGTTACCCAGTTTTTTGCCATTTTTTAATGAACAAAAAGGACTTTTTGAAATGAACGAAATGATGTCCACAACATATTTTTGATGCACTTTTTTTATTAATTTTAAAAACAATTGAAAGATTGTCTCCGACCCTTCAAAAATTAAAGTAGACTTTCTGAATGTTCTGCGAAAGAAAAAACTTTTTTGATATTACACCGAAAAAAGTAATCAGAGAAAGTAACTTAATTCAATTATTAATTGATTTGCTAATTTATTATGTACAATATCGAACAAGATTGTCAGAAATTTGCTGAAAAGTAGAGAAAAGTATTGCCACACAACAATTTGATTTTAGAGGCTTTAACCACACTCACTGCAATCATTTGAAAGCAAACTCGTACATTTGCAGGCAATATTCTTCATCAAATTTCTTTATTTTACTGGTGATAAAACTGATGATAAAGCGAAATAAATAACTTTGGTTCCTCTGCGTTTGCAGCCAATTTTATTTTTGATGATTCCTTCTTAATGGTTAAAAAAACGTTGGGGTTTTCAACAAATGATGCCAATAGCAGCATATGACTTTTGTTACAAATTGCTCCACTTGTGTTTATTGAGTTTTCCTCACTGTGATTTCCATAATTATCTTGAAGATGGGATGAGTAATTTCTAGTTTAGACTCTGTGGCCGTAATTTAATCAGAACACTTTGCAGAATTTCAATATAATCTCAAAACATCCGATCTAGCAGTGTCAGCAGACACCAGTCTGTTAATAAATAGTTAAATTAAGACTCAATGAACTCAATCTAGTGGTTGTTGGCTAAAATTTTATAACCCAATGCACCTAAATCGTCGACAATTGGGAACTTGTTTGCCCAATTTAATGGCAAATATTTAAGAACCTCATCTTTACTACCAGAAAAAGAATAATTCCAAGCGCTTCGATCGTCTGCGCCTCTCTTCCAATTCGTCACACCAAAAGTTTCGATAGTGTTTCAAAAGCCTGATCTTTCCAACGAAATTTGTGTCGCCCTTTTTTGCACCGTCCATAGAGTTTGTTGTCGAAAACCTTCCGTGCCGGACCATTTGGGTCCATTCGCACAACATGACCCAACCAACGTAATCGCTGTATATTAATGCGTTTGACTACGTCGATGTCGCCATATAGCTCATACAGCTCATTGTACATGCGACGCCGATACTCTCCGTTAACGATGATGGGTCCATGTATTTTCCGGAGTATTTTCTTCTCGAAAACTGCCAGGACTGATTCATCCGCTTGCGTCATAACCCAGAATTCTGTGCTATACCGGGTATAACAAGATAGGTAGAACCAACGTCTGCTGCAGTCAGATTTTTGTTTGTCAATAGAATCTCAAAACACCCGATCTAGCAGTGTCAGCAGACATCAGTCTGGTAATAAATAGTTAAATTAAGACTCAATGAACTCAATCTAGTGGTTGTTGGCTAAAATTTTATAACCCAATGCACCTAAATCCTCGACAATTGGGAAACTTGTTTGCTCAATTTAATGGCAAATATTTAAGGAACCTCATATTTACTACCAGAAGGCACTCCCTTGCATTTAATACTGTCCACACCCGGAGTTAATTCCGTCTTTGTACCCTATAAAGTCATTGCCAAAAATCCCTGCTTTGATTTTCTTTTTCTCTTTCGAGCTTAAAACTTTAAGCTCATTTAAAAGAATTCCCCCAGCCACAGTCGTGGGCACAACTACACCGTATCCTAGTTTCACATATTTACATACACTTAAATCTGTTTACATAGCCAATGCTTCACTTACGCATTACCATTATTAGCAGTATAACATTACTATTTGCTTCCTTTTACTGTGTTATGTTTGCTGTGATATTTTGACATAAATAACATTTTATGAGTTTATTATGTTGCTTCCAACATGACAAACCAAAAGTTAATACTACACGAGAATAAATAGGACACTGGTATGGTAAACAGGTAAGGGAATGATGGCATAATGTAACTCCCATAATGCAGCACCACTGCAGCAAGAGTGCGTCTGACTGCATCTGAACATATGTATGCTTGTATGTTAGAGTAACATTATAATTCCCATAACTAGGAAATACTAGAAATGTAACACGCTCGTGATTACTACATACACTTTCTTGTATACACAACACCCCCATGGAAGGACACCTTTAGTATGTATGAGTATATTATCCTTGTCATATATTTCAACATGGTTTTTGCTCTAAGGTATGCTATAGTATTTTGTGTGGATATGTAGGTGGATGGATGGTCGTACAGCGAAGTATATAAATTCTCTAAAGAAAATGATAAACAAATTGTTTTTGTTTCTGCATTGTTTTGGTTATGTTCTCTACTATGATATTTTGAAATATGATCGTAATGAAATGAGATACGTATGTGTTCTGGGAAAACTTATAGCCATGTGTTAAGAGGGAGCCATAAGAAGTGAAGAAACAGGCTCACAAAGTTCTTGGAAGTTCCTTGGAAAATCGAAAAGCTCGAATTCAAAATACATTTAGGCGTAAACCGATAAAATAGTATACATATGAATCACCTATAGGGATAGGAATGCATATCATTTGCTAAGAAAATAAGTGGACAGGCACGAAATGCTACAGGTACCAAATTTTCGTAAGTAACGAAACTTATAAAGATAACATCAAAAAACTGGAATCTAGAGTGTGTCTCAAATTAAATATGCATTCAAATTCATTTTTTCATATTTTTCAGCAACTATTTAATAATAACATATTCGATTGGCCACTAAAGTTTCAGAAAATATAGAAGAAATTATATATTTTCACAGACTGTTTGGCCATTTTATATGGCCACGTTTTTCCCTATCAACTCCATTTTGCCAGTTGAGGTCGATACTGTAGTAAAACACGCATCGATTCATTATTAGATCAACGGGAGTGTCAAAAATGCCTTCATTTCACACACAGTATTATAAAATTTGGCGGATTTCCGGCATTCATACTTTTTTGAATCTCTCAATAATCAAGCCAAAAAATAAAGCGGCCTCTTTAAAAAATATACGTTGGGATAGCTTCGAAAATGGTCACTATATTAGGTGCACAGTACTTGTGCAGTCTGTCATTCATAGCGCAGAGGGTGATGTACAGACTAATCGAAAAATAAGTGGGTGTGTTAGAAACTTTTCTATCCTCATGTATAATACAATGATTTAGTTTGTTTTTTGTCTTTGTCATGTGCGTTCTATCTTCTTCGTCTTCTTCTTAGATGGCTACTGGAATAGACATTCTTATCTATTATACGCAGCCCGTAGAAAATAATTCCAAGCGCTTCGACCTTCTACGCCTCTCTTTCAATTCGTCACACCAAAAGTTTCGATAGTATTTAAAAAGCCTGGTCTTTCCAACGGAGTTTATGTCGCCCTTTTTTGCCCCGTCCATAGAGCTCGTTGTCGAAAACTTTCTATGCCGGAGCATTTGGGTCCATCCGCACAACATGACCCAACCAACGTAAAAGCTGTATATTAATGCGTTTGGCCACGTCGATGTCGCCACATAGCCCCTACAGCTCATTGTTCATGCGACGCCGATACTCTCCCTTAACGATGAAGGGTCCATATAATTTCCAGAGTATTTTGCTCTCGAAAACTGCCAGGACTGATTCATCCGCTTGCGTCATAACTGCACCATATAACAAGACAGGTGGAATCAACGTCTGGTACAGAAGTCCACGAGGGTTTAACGTGAGTCTCGCCGTGAAGGCCTTACCCACGGTGTGCGACACACTGGGCATATTACAATGCGATTGCCAACGCCCCCCTGGGATAGCCAAGTAAACTTAGCTATCTAGGAAAAGGGGCTGACAATTGTGCTATTAACACATATTGGCAGCCCTTTCTTCGCAGCCAGGAGATACCAAATTGATTATGCTAGTATGGAACATAATCCCCATTGGCGGAGGTGAGGCCTATCTTACCACCTCTGCTACTCTATGGGTCTGTAGCACCCGGTTGCAATGCAACTCCACATTCGAGCACGAAGTCTCTACCAGCGATTTTGGTATCAACCACAACCCGCGTGATGCTCCCACTAGGGGTCCTACACCAAATGATCAGGCGGGAACTCAGTCCCGGGGCCTCCTGATCCCCACGCTACCGGCCAAACTCACCGGTTGGAGCTGCGCAGCAAAGCATATGGCTAAGCTACTACCAAATCGTGATTTATACACCATACTTCACGGGATTGGTCGCCCTGTGGCAGAGATACAGACTGGACATTTTTACATACCTGCAGGCACGGAGACCCCAGGCAGATGGAACGGTCGATACTACATTGCAAGGATGCAGTATCCTCACCGGTGGGAGGCGGGGAAAACTCCAAACCCCTTCCGTTCGGCGAAGGTGAACGGCAACCATGAAATATAGACATAGGGAAAACCCCATGCCTGTCCGTATCCCCCGAGAGATCAACAAGATACAGATGACAGGGCACGAACCCGAGACCTGCACGTGTGTATCCCTATCACCCCCGGTACCAGACAAAGCCTCTGGTGAAACTTCGTAGATAATCTAACTCTGTAGAAAATCTACTTCCAGTTTCAACCCCTTGCGGCCCAGCGACTGGTGCCCCCGCAAACGAGCACACAGCTGCCAACAATCAAGCTGAACGGGATTGTGGGATCAGCATGATCCGAACAGTCCCACAGTCACTCAACCCCCAGGTCAGACTGCCGTGAAAAGGTCAGCAGACCCACTTCCCCCAACTACGTCACAGTAGCCCTACGCCGAGCAAACGCTCTGGAAGCAAACACCGTTGCTCTAGCCAAACCACCCTGTGTAGAGAGCATATTGCTAACCACCCAGTCATCCCCAGACCTTGTTATCGCTAATCCCTGGAGGTCCCTTATATCTGCATATAAGGGACATTCGCACAAAACGTGCCGCCAGTCTTCGACTGGTGCACCACAGTTGCACGACTCGCGATCGGACAGGGCTCTCTTATGCAGGAAGGCATTGAGTGACCCATGTCCCGTCAGTAAGAAACCAAGGCAGAGGTTAAAACCAAAGTCAGGGTTTCTTCCAACGTACCTAACATCTGGCAAAAACCTAAATGTTGCACGTCCGTTCTGACTCTCTTCCCAACGCGTTTGCCATCTCGACAAGACGCATTCGTCCAAGAGCCCCCTAAACTCAGCCCTACTTATGCTCTCTACCCCCCCAATGGGCCAGTCCGTTCCCATAAGTGCATACCCTTTCCTGGCCTTGAATTCCGTCGCGCGACGGATAACGACAAGATCCAGCGGGGCAGCACCCATCAGTACTTGAAGGGCCTCTGTCGAAACCGTACGACACACTGGCATGCAAGCCAATAACACCACTCTCTGACAAGAGAGGATCTTACGGTAACCGAGTACAGATTTCACCGATTCGTACCACACAGAGGAAGCGTAAGTTGCCATAGCAACAAACAGCCCCTGATAGACGATACGAACAGCTCGTCTGCTAAGCCCCCAGTCACTCCTCAGCACTCGTCTAAGCTGGCCGACAGCGCCAACCAGCTTCCCTCTCAGCCTATCCAAATGAGGCAAATAGTTCATTCGCTCTCCCATGGCAACACCCAAGTACTTCACCTCGGTGACGCACCTGAGCACAGACCCATCAGGCAAACGAACAAGAGGCTTGCGAGATAATTTACCCCGCAATAGCATCATGTTGGTCTTATCGACAGCAACATCTACGCCGACATGTTCCGACCATTGCCTAACTATCGTCATCATGGCCAGAACCCTCTGTTCCACTTGGAAACGAGAGGGGCCCTCAACCATGATGAGTAGGTCATCAGCATACGCGCAAACTTTGCACTGGTCACTTAGCTGCCGTAATAACGGGTCCATCATTAGCTTCCATATAAATGGACCGCAGATGGAACCCTGCGGGCAGCCACGAACAACATCGAGTTCCACCGCACTATTTGCCCCAACTACTCTAGCTGTTCTGCCACAGAAGTAACTACGCCAAAGGCGCAACTCCTGGCACCCTACCTCCTGAAGCCTTTCCAACACCCTCACCCACAACAGGTAATCGAAAGCGCCCTTGAAGTCCACAAATACACCGAGAACATACTTCTCGGTGGATTCGTTCACGCACCTCTGAACATGGATCCAGGCATCCTCAACACTACGACCCCTTGTGAAGCCGTATTGATAAGGGCACATGCCGTCAATGACTCTCTCACTCAGTCTTTGCACCATTATTCTTTCCAGTACTTTTCCAAGCACTGGAAGCAGGCTAATACCCCTGTAAGATCGAGGATTGCTCCTGATCTTGTCGGGCGATTTTAAAAGAACAATGACATTGGCTGTTTTCCACTGACGCGGAAAATAACCAACATGTACACACTGCCTATACAAAGCCTCGAGGTAGTCCGGAATAGCCTTCCAGATGCTTTTACACATCTCTCCGGTTATTCCGTCCATACCGGGCGACTTACGAGATCTGACAAGCGTCATGCTTTCCACGATCTCTGCTCTTTCCAATTCTGGCGCGCTGGGTACCACCTCCGAAGGAGGCGGGGCCAGAGCCCCAGACCTGGGAAAGAACTCCCGCAACAAAGCCTGAACGCAGTCCGCCCAGGAAGTCAGAATGGTATCACCATCCTTAATTCCTGAGACTTCCACGTTCTTTCCCTTTCCCCTACAGATGCGGTAGAGATGTCCCCAAGGATCATCTCTATGCCTAGTTGCGAACTGGCGCCACTCTGACTCCTTAACGTCTATAAGCATTTGCTTATATTCGTTAAGTGCGGCTCTATACGATGACCTGAGGTGGTCCAAGTCGGCTGCCTCTGTCCTCCTAGCCCTCTGGAGATGTTTCCTGAGGCGTCGAACTTCTCTCCTTTTCCGACTTAAATCCTGTGTCCACCACCTTATTCTCCTCCGAGTACGCCGCACGCTCCTAGGAAGGAGACTGTCGTTGACGCGATGAACAGCCTCAACAATCGTTGATACCTGATCATCCACAGTCATACGATTAAAGGCTTCTAAAGGCACATCGGCAGCCGCAGCTGCGATGTGTGACCCATATGCATCCCAGTTAACATTCCTGGTGCGCCACCGCCTGATGCCTACGCTGCTACCCTCAATCCGTTCGTAAGTGAGCACAACTTCAATGAAGTTATGGTCGCTCACGGACGGACTGACCTGCCATCTAGTCTGAAACCTGGATATGGCTGCGCTATTCGCAATCGTCACATCAATGTCGCTAACACCATGCCCACTATCGAACGTATACAGTTCATTCGGTTCGTTCACCACGTGGAGTCCCCTAGAGAACATCCACTCACTTAGCACCTCACCCCGAGATTGGCTCAGATAGCCGGACGTAGCGCCGGTTACCTTGCTGAACCACATCGGGGAAGATGCGTTCGCGTCTAAACCGAAGATTACAGGGTTACCACTAGAAAGTGATAACACTGTATCCATATACGTAAGATATGGCTCCAAAGGCTCGCTGAACTTGCAGTACAAGCTAGCTAGGAGAAGGCGACCGAAATCGCCTTCAACAGAAACACAAACCCCCCATTCCGAGCTACAAACTTCTGTACAATCTAAACTAACGTCATTGACAATGACTGCAGCACTATGTCTTTTATCAGGAAATACCCGCATAAAAGCAGGTAACCCACGCACCCCATTATGGGCTACGTGGGGCTCCTGTATAAGAGCAATGCTGCATCCATTGTCACAAATGGCCTTTCCCAGTTCCGCCATTGCAGCGACGCCCCTACCGCAATTCAATTGTAGAAGGCGGGTACCCATCTTAATGCCTTGCTTTCGCCCTGGCTACCATTGCGCAATACAGCGGACAGTCCTCAGACACCATACGGTGATCCGAGGGTTCCCCCCGAAGAGCGCAGTTACGGCACGAGACTGGGTTATTGCAGTCCCTGGCCATATGCCCATGCTGGCCACAGCGGAAGCAGACATCCTCCTTTGCACGGCACTCCTTCCTGAAGTGGTTGAACGACAGGCACTTAAAACAGCTTGGCACCAAATCCATCGCACGTACGCGGAAAGAGTACCAGCCAATGTAGCAGCGTTGTGCCGTCAGCAGAGACTCCATGGCCGAAGCCTGGCCCTCCAAGACGACATTTACTGCCCCACCCTTGGTACAATCCCACGGACGGCTATGGAGACGGACACCAGACTTGAAAGCCTCAGGTGTCATCTTGCCCTTGAGATTTTTCTCGAAGAGGTCACCCATGAACAAGTCAGGGGTGATCTTCGAGTCCACCCCCTGGACAATGACACGCGGGCCCAATGTGTCAGGTACCGAGACCGTCAAACCCGCCTCACCGAACTTCCCGTTCTCGGCGATCTTCGCACGCTCCGCCTTGGTTGGAGTCCGCAATATGACCCCACCGCCGCGGATCGCCTTGATCTCGTGGACCCGCTCCTTCAGCGTGGGTCCGACCTCGCTCACCAGCCTGCTCACCACTTCCTTGGCGGTTTGACCCTCACGGCCACGAACCACCAAGGACCAGGTCTCGACGGGCTTGGCAGCAACTGGTGCAGCGATTGATGGTCGCACTGCCGGTGCCTTCGCTACGGAGGCAACCGCCACCGGAGCTCGAGCTACCGGAGGCGCCATCTGGCCAGCACCCGCGGGTCGCACGGCGCTTCCACTGCTGCTCGCCGCTGCACCCATCCGCAGCACATCGATGCGGCCCTTAAGGCGCTCGTTCTCCGCAACGAGCTCCATTACCAGATCCTGGTACTCCGCAGAGAAGTCCAGCATCAGCTTCAGCAGTGCCAAGTCCAGGTCCTCCCGCTCGGTTAGCGAGGAGGACATCCGTCCGGTTATCCTACGGGCCCTCCCAATGGCCCCCAAAGCACCTACAGAATCAGCCCCGTGGGGCTTCTTCCCTGACGTCGACCCCCCCAGATTCACCAGATCTTCCAAGGAGGATGATATGGGAATCGATGTCGACTTCTCAGCCGCTGCCCTCTTCACTAGTGGTGACCTCACCTTTGGTGATGCCACCTTAGCAGACCCCTCTCTGCCTGCTCCTGCCTCCTCGTCACTTTCCTTCCCCTTATGCCGCCGCTTGCTGGACATTCCAGACGCAGACGACATTTCTGCCTCCGACACCGTATACCCGGCGGAGGCCTCCCCTCCAACCGACGGCGTCGCCCTCTTCCTTCGACCGACCATAAGGCCCACTGAAGTATACACTCCTTAAACTAAGCACTGATAAGATATTATCACTCTACTCACCAAAATAACAGTTGCTTTATAGCAACAAAATATACTATAAGCGAACTTATAAGCGACTTGTTTACAAAATTAAAAACTTTGTAAACAAGGTACCGCAATCCACTTATAAACACTACAGTTGCTTTGTAGCAACAACTAACACTGCAAGGCAGTCTCCAACAACTTGTTTACAAATTTAGCAAAACTTGTAAACAAGATGCCGTTGCTTTACAAAAACAATTGCACTACAAATATGCAATGCAATTAAACGTAAAGGCAACTACGAGAGTTCACTTGTCACACTATCACTATTCACTCACTGGAAAATTACCAAGCTGTCGATGCGCGAACACGTCTGCTCCGTACGAAAGCACTCAGCTGAATGACGGAATGGACGGTGGCGGTCCAGTTTCGCTTTCAGGGAATGGTTGTCCACACCCCATGATTTGTGGATGTTGAATGAATTTCAACACTAAAAGTAATCACATTAGAGTTTGAGACGAATCTGTCCTAGGCAGTAGATCTCAACTCGATCCCAAGCGAGGCAGGGTAGGGACTTTCAACGTCTGGTACAGTCGGATTTTTGTTTATCGAGAGAGGGCTTTATCATTGAATCGCCCGCTTAGGCCATAGTAGCATCTGTTAGCAAGCAATACTCGCCCCTTTATCTCTCTGCTGGCATGATTCGTTTTGTTTACAGCGGAATCGAGGTAGATGAATTCTTCCACACCCAAGGGAGTAGACTCTTTGTTCGTTGAAACCAATAACTCTGTTTGGTCGTCGTTTATCATCAGACCCATTTTCGCTGCTTGAGAAGGTTGCAGTAACATCTTGCAGTGTGTTTTTTCATTAATTTCAATAAATAAGCCCTCAATTAGGGCGGTCCTTTAGAAATGCGTATGAATTTCAATGGATGTTTGTACAGGGTAAAATAATTGAACCAGTTGCGCAAAATGCTTGAGAAGGCTGCAGTAACATCTCGCAGTGTGTTCTTTAAGTAATTTAAATAAATAAGCCCTCTATAAGGGTAGTCATTTAAAAGTGCGTATGAGTTGTAATGGATCTTTGTACAGGGTGAAATAATTGAACCAGTTTCGCAAGTAGCTACGCCGCTATTCCGCAACTGCCTCAATGATCATTCAAATACATTGATCAAAACCATCCAAATTTGCTTTTTTAATCACATTTTTTGTAATCGTCCTGCTTGCAATAACCACAAAAAAAAATCATGTTCAGTGAGGTCAAGTGATCAGTAGAAAGTGGAGTTTCTGGGAATTAACTTGTAGGGGAACTCTCCCCGCTATTTCCCTAGGCTGGGTGAAAAGTTGGTGGATATTATTGAAACCACATACAACATTGGTGGCATATTCATCATCCATCCTGTAGTATTTATCTACTTAAGTAGATAATTCTGTACCATCCATTCCATTGTTATAAAATGTTGGCTACCCAGCAAAAAAAAATGCATCCAACGAAGCAAACATTCACCACATTTTGTGATAGGAAAGTAGTGAAAAATTGCATAATCATCACCATTTTATGATGCCCCTTCTCTGCACATTCATGAGTGATGTAGGTGAGATAAAACTTCAAATCTTTGAGAGCATTTCATCCAATTATTCAAAAGAATTGCTTTAAGTTCCGAAAATGTTTATTCAGTTCAGCGTTTCCAGGCAGGTTTTAGCGGGCTTGGCCACATGAGGCCGAGCGTTGTCATGCTGAAGAATCACTTTTTCGTGCCTCTCTGCGTATTGTGGGCATTTCTCGCGCAGAGCTCGACTATGTAGCACTAATTAAAGTCGATACCGATCCCCAGTGATGACTTCGCTTGGTTTTAACAGTTCGTAATAAATAACACCGACCTGATCCCACCGAATATAGAGCATAACCTCCGCAGCATGAATATTCGGCCGAGAAAACGACGTAGAAGCATGGATTGCTGTAATGAATCAATTGTTCATCAATCTTTACCATATGATAGAGAAAATCTTTCCTTTTCCACTCAGATTCCGTTAAAAAAGCAGTAGGATAGCATCTAACATTTCGTATGATCGAAGCTTATACACCCTCTACCACTAACTGCAGTCCACATTATTATGGACGGTCATTAACGATATAGATTTTTATAGCAATAAGAAACTTATGTTTTATTTGATCTCCGAATATTTATAGTTTTTATAAACGGAATATTAAATTTAATATGTCGGTCATCACATAACTAGAGCTTTTTTAAGCCGATTATCAAAAGTTACGTCTTTGGAACGTATTGTGTATGCTAAGAAATAGATTTAGCTGTATTTCATATTAAGATGTTTTGCTTAAATTGCTATGAATTGTAAATGGGAATCAAATCAATGTTTTCAAGTATTTCATTACCGTATTTTTTGAAGTAGTTTAAAAGTTCTTCATTAGAAACAGTAAATATGCAAGGAGTGCATCCTTAGAAGTAATGAAAATTTGATTGTTTTTAAAAGGCTACCACTTATTTTGCTGGGTAATTATAACTTGGGCATTCGGTAGTTTGTGGAGTGATTCAATTGCTGTGGGAGTTGAGAATGCCGATACTGAATTTCAGGCCGCTCAGTTTATTTACGGTAAAATCTGTATAGCGAAATTTTCTTTCCGGTGGCCTAATTTGAAATTAGCCATTAAAAGTCACAGGAATTAAAAGGTGTTTCTCATATTATATCGAACTGAATTCAAATTAAGATTTTATGTTTAGAAAAATTTAAATTTTATATCATAAACTTTTCACAAACTCTTAGTGAACAGCAGAAATACAGGGTGACTCAGAATGAACGAAGTGGTGTGAATTCCTTATAACTTTTTTATTATAATTTTTTTTCTTTTCTTTTTTTTTAGTATTTAGTAAAGAAGACTTGGAGAATTTATAATGGAGCAATACACAATTGAACAACGTGCCCAAATCGTTGAAATTTACTTTGTAAATCAACGATCCATTGTGTTGACTCAGCGTGCATACCGTCGCCAATTTAATGTGCGGGTTGCACCCTCTCAGTCAACAATAAACCGTCTTGTTGCAAATTTTCGAGAACAAGTGGTACAGGAAAGTATTCAGGAGGATCCACAAACATCAACCAGGAGACGTTCGACACAACTTGGCATCTCAAGAGGGTCGCTGCAGCGAATTTTGCAAAGCATAAGAATGTTTCCATACAAAATTCAAATTGTCCAAGAATTGAAACCGACAGATTACCAGCAACGACTTGACTATGCAATTTATTTCCAGCAAAAAGCACACGAGAATCCTAATTTTATTCATAACTTAGTTATGAGTGACGAAGCCCATTTCCAATTAAATGGGTTCGTTAACAAGCAAAACTGTAGGATATGGGCTACGGAAAACCCGAGAGTACTTCATCAACGACAATTACACCCAGTTAAGTGTACTGTTTGGTGCGGTGTTTCTTCAGAAAGGGTTATTGGCCCATATTTTTTTGAAAATGAAAGAGGTGTTGCCATTTCCATCAATGCTGATCGATATCGGGCCATGTTGGAAAATTTTGTAAGGCCAGCCGTGGAAAACCATCCGCAAATATGGTTCCAACAGTATGAAACCACAGCGCACACTGCGAGGGCCACAATGGCTCTTTTACGCGACATATTTGGTGAAAGAATAATTTCGCATACAAGCAATTTTAATTGGCCTCCGCGTTCCCCGGATTTAACTGTTCCAGACTTTTTCCTTTGGGGTTATTTAAAAGGGAAAGTTTATGTTAATAAGTCCAGGACTATTGACGAATTAAAATCCAATATTCGAGACGAAATTAACAACATAACACCGGAAATTTTGCAAAAAGTCATGGAAAATGTGTTGGAAAGAGCACATTTGTGCGAAGCAGAAAATGACCAGCACTTGCGGGATATCATTTTTAATAACTAATCTAAAAATATTCCCCATAAATTTACTGTATTTAAAAAAACAATAATTAAAAAAATATGTCTTAAATAAAAAGTTATAAGCAATTCACACCACTTTGGTCATTTTGGGCCACCCTGTAGTAACGTTAAAATAATCTCTATAACTGAGCCATATAATATAAAAGTAAAAAAAAAATCATAAAAGGGGAATTCTTTAAACAGAAGTTTTAACTATTACTGCCATTTTCGATCATGGAGAAAGACAATTTTGTTCCACTATCACCTGTGCCTCGTACTAGAATATACGCTATTACAAAATTCATAAGAGTAGCTGGTCTACATTCCATTTGTGTTAGGATCGCTTTTGTTTCTTGTTTATTCCTCTATAATCATTTGCATGTAGTGGTGGTTGAGCTCCAGTGGTTTTCCTTTTTCATACTATTTTTCATCAACATGTTTATGCAAATACATACCGAACTGTGTATACATTTAGATTTTCATACTACCTGTGTATTGTTTAATATTAAAATGAGCTCGGGTGTACGAGCTCAAGTCTCTTAAATCTCTCATATCCTTTGGGTATGAACTTGGTATCCAACGGTGTACTGTGTGGATTTGAGCGTTTGAGGAGAGAGAGAGAGAGAGAGAGAGATTACTATGAATAATACGATGGTGTTGAAGACATCATTTAAAAGTGCATAATAACCGGCTTTGTTGTCGCATTTGTCGTCCTGACAGTAACCGGAAAATGTGGCATCTACGGGCACAACTCTTTCTTATTAAAATTGGGTTGGTAATGACACAATGTTTGTGTTGCAACAACAGTGACATGATTAATAGAAATGTTTATACATTCTGTGTAACCATTAACATGAGATGAAATAAAATAACAGTTGTACATACGATAGTGTTAAAGGAATACTCTTGTTTGGCAAATTTAATTTGTTGAAATTGCTTTATTGTCACTACGAAGTATTTTCTTAGCGAAATGTATATCTCCGTCGAATAAGGAAACATATATTTTCTTATTTCCTACGTTTTCCTTTTTCAAATATTATCTCTATATTACTATGGTTTCCTGGCGAATTATACACTTCCTAATTGAAGTACGGTAACAATTTTCTCATATTGTAGCTAAAGGCTCTTACATATAAGAGTATACTCATGCTGTGCTACTTTTTTGTAAGCAGATTTAGCACAAATGATTTATAACTCACCAACTGATTTGTAGGTCATTCGTTTGTTAGTGAGATGAATCAAACAAACAAATCATGAGAACCGAAAATGTGCTGGGGAAATTGTTGCCATGTAATGTTAATTTATACGATGATTTTCTAGAAATTAATTGTGTGCGAATTCATTTAATTCCTTTCGTTTTTATTTTCTTCTTTTTTTTTTTTTTTTTTTTTTTTTGAGAATGATTTTCGAATTTTAGGTGTATAAATAAAGAGATAATTGTAATTAATAGAGCATGACAGAAGAAAAGTGTGTAATACAAAGAGATAATTTCAACAAACAATACGCATTCCGTCATAAAAAGTATCGGGAAATAATCAGTTAAAAAAGTCCGCTTAAAAGAATTAATAAAATCTTATCTGCTGCTAAATTGCCACAACTGTACTGTCTATATTAATGCTCAGTTTAAGCGCGATATTTCATTTAGTTTGTTTACAATGTTCGACTTAGTCGATTCATCTCAAGTGCTTTTGTGATTTTTGTAATGGTTAAAAATATCAAACAAAGAATTTGTCCCAAATTGTTTATTGCACATGGAAATGGAATTTCGTGTGTTGAATAGCAGAAAATGTTAAAAAAGGTTTACGGTGAATGAAATTTATCAAAAAACCATGCATACAACTGATACAGTTTTATCAAAAGCGATCGACCAGAGAGAATGGGTTATCCATTTAGTAGTTTAAAAAACGTTAGTCTGGCAAGACTGTCAGCTGTTAAATACCTGTCATCTGAAGTGTTACTTATTTAGTGAAAAATTTGCCATTTGCATATATGGATCGTTTAACAAGTGAAGAAAGAACGCGTAAAACTAGTTAAAACTTACTAAAAAGTGGTGATTCAAACGTGGGCTTTCAGTCGAACAAAATTTTCTTCAGCGATGAAATTTATTTCTCACTCGATTGTTACGCCAACAAGCAAAATTGTCACATATGGGGACCGAAGTACCCATAAGTAATTGTGGGAAAGTCATTGCATTCGGTGTGACTGTTTGGTTAGCATTATGGTCTAGAGGTGTCATTGGGTCGTTTCTTTTCTTCTCTCTCTCTTTTTTTTTTGAAAATGATGCTGGGGGAACCTCAAAAGGAGCCACCGCTGCAATCAATCCAGAGGCGCTCATTCAAATGACATTGTACTCGTATGGCGAGATCCAAGCATTATAATGAAATAAGAGTTCCACCAAAATCAAAACTTTGTGTGTGTTTTATTTAAATTTACTTTTGAAACCGAAAAATGGATAACTCTATACATTGGTCTGCAATCAATGTCTTCAAATAAAATTAAAATAATGTGAAGGAAATGGTGGCTGAAAATCTGAATTCTACTTTGAATGAGATAACTACTAAATTTTTGCGCTTCAAAAAACAATTTTACACGACTGTTTGGCACGAAATGCGTTACCGCTTGCTTGACTAGTTCCGAAAGACCAGAATTTTCTTCAAAAACTTAATTGCATAAAGATAGCTAAAGATAAGCTAAACTAGTCAACCCTAAATGTTGGTAAAACGCATTTTAACTGATAGTAAGATATGGGTTTCCAAGTTTAACAATCCAACCAGCCAATAAGAGTCAGAATGGCTCTTTCCAACTGAACCGTGTAAAGCCAAGTTAACTGTCTTCTTTGATTATGACGGTACTGTGCACTCATAATCTTTGCCAGTAGGTCAGACCTTAAATAGAGAATATTATCTGAGCGTTACGTGGCAATTGAAAGAGCAAATTCGTCTGAATAGATCAGATTTGTGGAAAAGAAAATCATGAATTTTGAACCGTGAAAATGGATCGTCACACAAGACTACCATTCCAAATCTCAAATTGTCTTTTCGGAACGTTAATTTTCAGTCGACAGAAGACATCTTTTATGTCCAATCATCGAATCATTTTCAGTCGACAGAAGAAGATAAAGATAAAAGATAATTCGCGGCTAGAAATGAACTCTTTTCCAGAAAATATGATTGGATGATTGGATTATTCGGTAGTATTACTGTATTATTATGTATAAAGATCCTATTTTGAAAGCGACACAACAAAAATATGACTAAACAGTAAATATTTTGAATTTTGTTAACCAAATTCCCGATAACTTTTTTCACAAAATGTAAATAATTCGAAAGAAATTTGTACTTAATGGCAGTATTGGGCGCCTACAAATATGATTACAATTTGTTCAGATTTTTTGCAGAGTGCAATATCTGCCTTTTATATTTCGGCATAAAATAATAAAAATTTGTCATGATTTTTTTCAGTTTTCAGAGCACTTTTTTCACTGCTTACGGCTGACTATTAAACCTTGATTTTAAAAGCATTAATCGCTCTGCGTATTTCTCCGAATTGACAATTATAATATGCTCTAATTACGCGGCGGCGACAAGGCAGATTTTTTTTTTTTTTGAAGAAATCACTTGCTTGGCAACACTTGCTCGCGAATGAAGTGCTGCCTAGCAAGTGATTTCTTAAAAAAAAAACAACAACAAAAATTGGACAAATTGCCACCTTCGCGGTGGCAATTTAAGGGTGTTCCAACAAGAACGCAAGATTTAAGTGACTGATGCAGCAATTGAATTGTTTCTCTGGCTGTATGACATGTGGCGCCGTCTTGTTGAAACTACATGCCCTCCACATTCATTTCTTCAATTCTAGACACGAAAAAACTGGTTATCATTTCACGTAACCGAACACCATTGACTGTTTGCGCTTGACATGCCTCATTTTCATAAAAAAAGGTCCAATGATTCCTCCAGCCCAAAATCACTCGAGGATTTTCCTCGCCCCAAATGCGACAATTCTGCCTATTGACGAAGCCATCATGATGGAAATAGGCCTCGTCACTAAAGATGATTTTATCAGCAAAATCGGCATTTTCATGTTGTCTCTCCAATATCCAATTAACGAACTCCCTTCGCTGTCCATGGTCAGCTGGCTTCAGTTCGTGAGTCAATTGAACTTTGTATGCATGAAGATGCAAATCTTTCGTCAAAATTCGCTGCATATTGGATTTAGAGACACCAATTTGCTGAGCTTGGTGTTGAACTGAGGTGGATGGAGTTTGAGCGACTTCATCACTTACAAATGCGATATTTTCGATTCGACCTGGTCGAAGGCGCATTGTTGTCTTTACATCACTAACAGACCCACTTTTGGAAAATTTATCCATTAATCTCTTTTCTCTTTTGGAGCATTTTTGTGACCCCAAATTGATGGCAATTTGCGAACTGTAACCGCAAAACTTTCAACATTTTGGTAAAACAATTTCACAATGAGAATGCGTTGTTCATTCGTGTAGCGCTCCATTTTTACTAACCTCGTACCTTCTACTAGCAAACAATAAGAATTGTTCAAATGTCAAACAATGACACATTGAATGGCGCGAAATTTAAATCTTGCGTTCTTGTTGGGACACCCTTTAATTAATATTGTCAATTTGGAGAAATGCACGAAGCGATTGATGTTTTTATAATGAATGTTTTATAGTCACCTGTTCGCACTTTTTGAGTTTGGCTTGCCTAGAAAATTTCGCATAGTCGTTTGCCGCCGTTTCATGTGATCACATGGCTGGTGATTCACCAACTGCTACTTCTGTCTTTTAGGCAGAAATGCCGTTATTGAAATGTTTTAGTTCAGAAGAAGCCAAATTCGGCATTTCTCTTCAAAATTAGTTTGTCGACAATGCATTTATGTCGATTATAGGTAGGCGAATAAATTATATGTCGTCGAATAGGTAAAGCGGATAAGCACAAAGTAGGGCAGGCAACCAAAACTTATACATCCTCCACCATGGATTGCGAAGCACAGCCCCGTCGATGTCATGCACATAATATTATTGGAGGGTAAGTGAGCGACGCTTCTTACACAATATATTAATTTAAAATCTTTTCTTTAAATCTACAGTTACAAGTGTGATTCCTTTTTCAAAACTTCACAATTTGTAGAGCTATAACTGGAGTATGTCAACAGCTTTAGTTTCTTATCGAAAAATTGCCTGTTTTACATTACTACGTTTGTGTTCACATAAAATTGTATACGATTACTTCGATTTGATGGTTACAAACCAAGTTACTATTAGTAGTTGTTATCAGAATTGCAAGAAGCCAATGAATAGGTTAAGTGAAGTCAGTAGTAATTTCTCCGTTAGTTTACAATTAGTAATTACACTCTAATCTACTGGGTTACAGTAAGATATTAATAAAATATGAATTACCTTCTCGGTAGTCGTAACCTGAAATAAGGAAGTCGGGGAAGGTTAAAAACTTTTTTGAAAATCTAAGCCAATTATATGCAATACCAATTTAAATTTTATCTCAGCGTCATAGAGGTTAGAAAGCATTAAACTTGTATGTTTTGTGTAGTAGATAAGCCGGTATTTACACGAAAATCTCCTTACAAATGCTAAGAAGATATAAATACTTTTCTTTAGGAGTTGAGAAAAAAAATTAATAAATATACATAAATTGATAATATTTAAGAAACTTGTGATCGTTTCCTTTAAAGCGAAGAAGTTTTAAATTTAATCAATATCGATGTCCACACCTTAGTAGAGAACATTTTATTTAGAATACGATTTTGAAATTAGTCACTTCCTTAGTGTACGATATGGCTTTAGTGTTTTAATTTTAAATATATATAAGGTTAAATTATATTAAAAAATTAATAAATTAAATAAAAACTAAAAAAAAA
>JAHXMU010023975.1:0-27058 GCA_019455685.1 Philornis downsi | reverse complement strand
CAAAAGTTATGGCGTTGCCAGATGGGTCCGTCGAATATGGGCAACCCCGTATTCCATTTAATAGCACTAAATTCAGTATAGTTTAGCAAGCATCAGCCATTTTGTAAACTTAATTCTACGAATGCATAATTTATATTATCCCTCCATTAGGATACTAAAAAAATATATTCAATTGCATCTCTTGAATATGACATGAATTGGCTTCTCATCTCTTATCCCTTAGGATACTACCATATTATGATTGGAATTAATTTGTGATCGGTCATGGCGTGAGATGACACATTAACGCGGGTTCGACACCTGATACAATCACCTATCATAATTCGATCGGCGGTTACATAGATGTGTCTGGCGAACATTGGTAGCAGTCGGCCAATCTAGTAAATGCTTCTCAAACTTTGATGTTCGGAATCGTTGTTAAACTGAAGGTGTAGATCCTGTAGGTCCTTAATGGAAAGCAGGAGCACAGAAACCAAAAGCACTTTAAATTCTTTGCTATGCATGATTTTATATTTGACACTATTTAACCGGCATCTGAGCAAGACACTAAACTTGTATTAAATGAATAAAAGCTGACCAAATGAATTAATGTGCAATAAGAAAATTAATTGATATGTTGAGTACATCTTTCTGACAAGCACTTCAGACTAAATTCGACGACTGTAGCCTGTACCTGATTAGTTAATTTCAAGGTTCGTTCGAATGAACTATGACAAAAACTAAAAGTCAGAATTTCCAAAACTGTTTCGGAAAAAAATTTTCCATAAAAATGAATTTTGAAATTAAATGGCTTGTACTATTTCTAATGATGTTTGTATATTTTAGTGTTTTTTTCCCAAACAACTACTTTAGATTCAATTTCAATGTCAACTTCTTGAACAAATGGCACAATTTCGATTCGACCACCAAAATCAACCACTTGCCAACCAAAATGGTGGCGGTCGCAGCAACCAATTTCTCAACAATGGTAACCTTTACAATAAATATCTTGAGCACAATAAATAAATTATGATTGCCTCCTATGAAAATATCGAAGTACTCGAATTCGCATTCGCAAAGTCTGTTATGAAATTTCAAAATTTATTATTAAACATTTATTTTGCCAATTATTCAAGTAGCACTTCGACTACAATTGAAAAATATGGCTGGAGTAAAAAATAAAACACTCACACTTGCAAGCGCTTAAAACAGACGGGAAGGAAAGAAATACACTGACAAACAATACATCAATCATTCACACAATTTTTGTAAGAAACAAAAAATAGGTGCCAAGCAAGAGGGAGATATGTGCAAAATAGCTTATGAATAAAGTGTGCGATGAGTGTGTGTGTGTGTGTATGTGTGCATGGTTCAAACATCGACTGTTATGTCTTGACCTTGCCACCAACGACCCAATAAACCACGAAATGTGATATGTGAAGTACTTAGAGCGGTGCGAGATAGACCAAATAGCGGCAGCTGGTCAGGCCAAAAAAATGAGTTAAATCGAATCTCTAGTACCCTACAGAGTAAATAATAGTTAAATACATAATAACTACCCAGCGGGGAATGGGGAAAGTTCAAAGTTGGGTCATCTGATTGTTATTCACTTGGGCCCACGCAAGCATTCAAGCGGCCCACGACTTCCGACCTTCGGCAAGTATTCCCTGGTAATTGTAACGGTTCGACCCTATTTGTCCTACCTTTCAGGAGAGCATACTACTTTATAGGTAATACCGATCGTGCTCAGGGAAAATGGGGTGGTGATCTTGTCCCCATCAAGATTGGACGGAACCTGTTGCTATAAAGCAAAAAAAAAGTAGCTAAATCCTAAAAAATATCAGAAAATATGTGAAAAAACTTTTCAAAGCCTACTTATGTTATAAACAAAAAAAAACGATTTGCATTTACAAAATTGTCAAAGTGATTTTAAGCAAAGTAGATTTGGTCGAAATAGAAGTCCTCACATAATGCCATCCTTTTGACGGTAGCTAAAGTGAGAAGGCGACTAGTTGAGATATCTAAATGGCATGCTAACACCGATGCGTCTTAGGCCAGTGAGTAATTTACCTATATGTTACTGAAACTCAGCTCATCAACCTAGTGGTCGTTGGCAGCCCCAACACTAGGATCGGATGCAGTGGACTGATAAGGCGCTTATCTTAAATTTAAATTATAATGAAAATACCGAAGAAAATAAAAAAACGTAACCCCTTAAATGTTGACGACCCCCGCAAACGTTATAAGGATCATGATTTAAGGATATGCACCTGGAATGTCCGCACTCCTTACAATGAAGGTGCCTCTATCCGACTAACGGATGTCCTGGATAAATATAAAGCTGACATTAGCGCCATCCAGGAGATGCGATGTATAGGACAAGGACGTACTCGGCGTAAAAACTGTGACATCTACTATAGCTACTCTACTATAGCACGCAGAAAGGCATGAATTCGGGTGTGGATTTGTTGGGAGAAAGAGACTGAGACATCTTGTCTCGCAGTTTAACCCCATAAGTGATCGTACAGCCACTATCCGCATCAAAGCGAAATATTTTTTCATGACGTTGATCTGTGCACATGCCTCGACGGAAGGGAAAGATGAGGAGACCCAAAACATATTTTATGAGTGTCTAGAAGAAGCGTATGACCACGTATGGCCACGACATTAAAATTGTTCTGGGAGATTTTAATGCCAAAATAGGAAGGGAAGATATTCTAGGTCCAACAGTCGGAAAATTCAGTCTACATGGTAACACCTCCGGGAACGGTTTCAGACTGGTTTCGTTCGCTGCGGCACGTAATATGGTAGTAAAAGGAACCAGATTCCCGCTATCTCTTGATCATAACACCAGGAATCAGATAGATCATGTGGCTATATAAGGAAGGCATGCTTCTGGTGTCATGGACGAGCGTATGTTTCGTTGTGCTAATATTGACTCGCATCACCACCTGGTTGCAGCTAACGTACGCACGAGATTAAGCAGAACGAATAATGTTAGTAATCAGACACAAAGAAAGCTCGACGTCGCTGGGCTGCATATCCCTGAGATAGCCACAACCTACTCCACCAAACTCTCACAACTACTGCAACAAAACGCCCCTAATTCTGATGTTCCTGACACACAGGAGCAACATAATGCGCATTCTATGACAACTGCTGCAAAAACCATACTTGGGTAGGATAAACTACGCTCAGATAGGCCCTGGTACGACGAAGGATGTCGCATAGTGTCTGAGAAAAAGGATGCTGCATACAGGGCAACATTGCAGTCAATTCTAACGCGTGCAGTTAGGGAACGCTACAAGGAGCTGAAGAGAGGCACACCAATTCTTTAGGCAGAAGCAGCGGTTGTGGAAAGAGCGTGAGAGTGAGGAAATATAAGGGTACAGGGATAGAGGTGAAGCCCGAAAATTCTACTAAAAGATAAGAAGATATGGAACAGGGCTCCCCTCCCGTAGGGATAGCGTGGGAAATCTGGTCACAGACACGCAGAATGCGCTGCAACTATAAAAAAAAAAAACATTTTTATAAACTCTTAGTTCCGGATGGCAACACGAGTGAAGAAATCACCCCAATTATAGACGATGGCATAAATTGCGCATCTCCGAGCCAAATAGAAAGCAGAACAGCAGTATTGCGGCTTAAGAACAACAAAGCTGCGGGCGCTGGTGGCCTGCCAGCAGAGCTATCACATGTCGTCCAGTTCATAATCTTCAATTGCAGGCCAAATAAAAGTCGGTCATCATATGGCCATAGCGCTCTAAATGGAAATTCGAATTATCCACCACACTTTAACTAACAGAAGCGATATTTTCGTCAGTGTGTGCCTTGTGATGATGCATGTAACGCTTCCAGTCTCTTCAAATTTCTTTATTATTTTCCCAATTCCTTGCACAGCAGATCGATTATGACGACCACTCCGTAATGCATGAAAAGTGCCCACGTTTGAATTGTCACTTTTGTGGTAAGTTTTAATTATTTTTATGCATTCTTCGGTTGTTAAACGATCCATATTCGTAAATGGTAAATCCAACAGGTATTTAACAGATGACAGCCTTGCCAGGCCAACGGTTGTGAAACCAATAAATGAATAACCGTCATATTCTTTAATATTTGATTTGTATATGTTTTGTCGTACATTTATTCATCTACGTATCTGTACTCACAACGAAAATTATTGTTGTTGCCTTTGTGTAGGCGCATATTTAGGCGTAAAATCTGAATTTCAAAATTTCGCAAGTTGTAGCGGTCTTTTATAATAAAAATTTTTTAAATATTAGTTAAGTCTCTAAATATGTATACAAGTGAGAATATAGTTTTTATTAATATCTATGGAGTTTACTCGCTAGTATTATAGTCCTAGTTTAGACAGGTATTCGCGTCCAATGCCTGGCCCAAAATTCGTTGTAGTTCACAAATTATTGCAATTTTTTGAAAGAGCGATTTTTGAAAAATTACATTCTATCTCTAAATATTCCTATAAGCGAGAACATGTTTTTTGCTATTATTGTTTATGTCCTTAAGAGACATGATATAATTTAGAGCATTAAAACGGATGTCTTGATTAAGCTCTCTTTCAAATTTTTTTACTTTTCAAAAGTTAAAACGATTTTTGAAAAATTGCATTCTACCTCTAAATATTCCTATAAGCGAAAACATGTTTTTTGCTATTATTGTTTATGTCCTTAAGAGACATGCGTGATTTCAAAATTCTACATATTTCTAAAGTTATATCAAATTTCCATAAAAGCGATTTTTTTTTTAAAAAAACGCTTAATATCTCAAACCAGCATATTGTTAGCTTAGTCGTTTTTTTCTTGTAAGCACTGATATAATTTAGAACATTAAAACGTATGTTTTTGTTTAGGCTCCCTTTCAAAATTTTTTACTTTTCAAAAATTTCAATATCAGCAACTTCTTGCAAAACACTCAATATCTTAAAACAACAAATACTGAATTAAGCCGTTACTCCTTGCAAGCACAGATATTTATTCATTCATTGTTTACACATTTACTTCTGCCCCGACTCTCGTATATCTAATGGTAATGAGTACGCTTAACGTTTAACACTGCGTAATGTTTCGTTTACTACTTTAAACATGTGTTAGCAACAATATCGAGGCAACCACAGACAGAAAACATTGAATAACACGGTAATAACCAACTTAAGAGTGCGGGAACTTTTTGTCAGTGCCATACAACGATAGTTATTAATAACAATAGATTTATTTTGTTTCCTCTTGACAGCTGTGTTAACTATTTTAATTTTTTTCAAAACACACACAACTAACCATCCGCTGTCGCGTGTTTGTGGTCCATTGGTGTAGGTTAGTAATCTCAGAATCAAAATGGGCGTGAGCTCGAGCGGCCATCGTTATTTGCTCATACTTATACGCCATAAATGTGATTTGTTTGCGCATGCGTAAACAATTATTTATTGTCTACACATTAAAAGGTTTTGTGTAGTACTATTTTTATTTTTTTTTCGCTTAATTGATTATTGTTATTGAAGTATTGAAAAATAAGAAGATTTTTTGTAATTATGCTAAAGTAAAAATAAATCCATTATTTCTTCACCAGATGGCTTTAGTAATATGTATCTCGTTTTATATACACATGTGGTCAAAATAATAAGTACACCCAATATTTTTTTAAAGGCTCGAAAATTTATTTAAATTAAAAGAAAAAACAAATACTAATTTCTTTTGTTATAACATTAGAAATAAAATAAATGCTAAAACAATAACAAAAAACAAAAATGAAATTCCGAATTTTTCAAAAAGTAAGAAATTAATCAAAAAACATTGGACAAAATAATAAGTACATTTAGTTAAAATAAAGAAAAAAGTAAAAAATTAAAGTTTTTTTGCTGAGTTTCGTTAAAAGTCGGTATATTCACATTTATTTTTAATTATTTTGTTGAGTCTTTTTGGCATGCTGGCAATAAGCTTCCTACAGATTTCTACTGGTATTTCGTATCAAGTTTTTTGAACAAAATTCCATAACTGAACCTTATTTTTAATAACCTCCTTTCCAATTCTTTGTTTCAACTCTCCCCAAAGATTTTCGATTGGATTTAAGTCCGGAGTTTGGCTTGATCAGTCAAAAAGGACAACATTACAATCTTGAAACCAATCCTTTACTAACTTAGAAGTATGCTTCGGATCGTTATTCTGCTGGAATGTCCATCCAAGAAGCATATTTTCCACAGCATAGTTCAACATCGTATTTTCCAACATATCTTTGTGGTGGAATCTGGTCATAGTGTCGGTAATTCGATGTGTCGGACCGAAATCAAACCACGAGAAACAACCCCAGACCATAATATTTCCGCCTCCGTGCTTGACCGTCTTCTTAGCGAAAACGAACATGGAATTCCTTACCCTTAGAGCGTCGCACATTCCAGGCACAGTCGTTTCCAAATACATTAATTTTTGTTTCATCGCTCCATAAAATGCTTCGCCAATTTTTTCATCGTCTTTTTGGGGCCAATTGGAATGACTTCTTGCAAACGCCAATTTAGCCTTTAATTTTTTTTTTTTTTTTGTCTAAGCAGAGGAACTCTTCTGGCTATCCGTCCTAGTAAATGTGCTTCTTGTAGTCTATGACGAACCGTTCGTGATGAAATTACATTTCCAATTTCTTCTAAAATCGCTCTTGAAGACACAAATGGGTCCTTCTTCGCGAGTGTTACAAAACGGATATCTGTTGTTTTTGAAGTTTTTTGGGTCTTCTGCGAGTTTCGACGGGATTTTTAGGCTTTAAAACATTTTGTACAAAAAATAGTGACCGATTCATAATTTCTGGTATAGAAAGAAGACCTTGGCCACTTTCTCTTAGTCTCGAAACAATTTTTCTCTCCTCCGGAGAACAATGACTTTTTCGACTCATGGCTGATTTTTTTATTATATATTTCGTTATGAACAAAAATAAACAACAGTAAAATAAATGGCCTTTCAAAAAAGACTACAGCAGACTGCGAAAATATTAAAGAATTGAGCAATGTATTTATTATTTTGACCAAATACTGGTATCACACCTGAACAAATCTAACTCACAACGAAAACAATGGGGAAGCCCCAGTTTTGTTTTTACTTTTAAGGGCATTACCATATTAAAGTTATTTGTATAAAAAAGAATTGTCATGTTCACTTTCCGTTAAAGTAACCAAAATTAAGCACAAAGTAAAAATAAGCAGGTGTACTTATTTTTTCGACCACATGCGTAAGTGCGATCGTGTTACGCTAGATGGTGTTAGAAAGATAAGATTTCTTACTCAAGAAATTACTAAGATATTTTCTTGATTGCTTGACTGAGCATAATTTGAGTGTGCAACAAAGATAAACTCCAGACGCAAAGAGGAAATACGACATATTTCATCGTTTATTTTTCCAATAAAGGCGAAAACACAAGTCAGGCGGCTTTAAGTGTGAAAAGTCTGTAATAGCTAATTATGCGCAATTTTAATTTCGTCGATTCCGTTCCGTTTTGATGTCAAAGATGCACCACGATCTGGAAGACCAATCGTCAAAAATTTTGATAAAATAAAGCAAGACGCCAAATCCAACCGTTATGATCGTTTGATAAAAATTGGACAAGAAAACCATTTGAAACCACTTGGAAAATTCAGGACTCATAAATAAGATATATGAGTACAGCAGGAATTGACACAAAAACATTAAGAAGTGAATTTAAATCTGCGAATAGCTTGAATCGTAACAAAATCAAACGATTTCTGAAGGGGAGAGTGATTGATGGTTAAAAATGGGTCATTTAGGAAAACGTCAAGCAAAAACTGTTATGGTCGAATCGCGGTAAGCCGAAGCAAGCATATATTGCCAAGTTCAGATTGACGGTTTGCAATGTTTTGCTGAGTGTTTGATGAAATTGGCAGAGAATCATCTACCATAAGCTGCTCCCTTACGGCCAAACTCTGAAGTCGTATTTATACTGTTAACAATTCGACCGTTTGAAAGAATCAATCGCCCGCAAGCGACCAGTTTCTCTTCTCCAATAGGGAAGGAAAAGTGTTTTATCAGAATAGTGCCAGACCACACACATCGAAAATGACTCACCAGAATCTCCAGGAGATTGATTTGGGAGGTTTATATGCATCTGCTTTATAGTCAGGACCTGGCGTCCGGTAATTACTGCTTGTTTCTGTTTATGGCCAATGACTTTGTTGGTGAAATATTCCAGACCACACACATTGACAATGACTCGCCATTAACTCCAGGAAATTAATTTGGGAGGGTTATATGCATTACTGCCTGTTTCTGTCTATGATCAATGTCATTGCTGGTAAAATATTCGCTTCTAGCTCGTGAAAATCAACTCTCCCTGTTTTGACAATATAATAGAATAATAGAAATTGTATAATCAAGATGTTTATAAATTTACTTA
Organism: Philornis downsi; assembly: GCA_019455685.1. Classification (NCBI taxonomy): domain Eukaryota; kingdom Metazoa; phylum Arthropoda; class Insecta; order Diptera; family Muscidae; genus Philornis; species Philornis downsi. The sequence goes on along the minus strand of JAHXMU010023975.1, from coordinate 18,673 downwards.
CCGTTTTTACTAAAACTTGTTGTAAATAATATCTTACCTCATCTTTTTTTTATCAAAACTTATTAAAAATGTATTTAAAAATGAATCTAAAATGAATTTGCAAACGTTCCATGAACATGTCTAATATAAGATTCAATCAAATTGTGCTTTATGCTACCTTTTTGCCCTTTTTGGGCATTTTCGTAAGGAAAATGTCAGATAATATTTAACGAAAGCCAAAAATTACACTTGTAACTACCATAAATTGTAGAACCAAAAAGTAGTTACTCTCCACAGCTCAAGCGGTAAGCATCACAGCTTCCCAAATATACTTATATCGAATTGAAGTTAATAATCTTAATTTCTTTTTTTTTTTTTTTGCAACCTATAACCAAATAATTTTTCAATTTCTCGAGAAATTGTCTGATTAAAAGGCGCCGTAACATTAATCAGCAGTTCAACTGGGTTTCCCGGGGGTAAAGAAATTTACCCCAACCCCAAAAAACTTTTTTTTTTTTTTTTTTTTTTTGCTCTATTGAAAGTAAGCACGGCACCCATCTTGTATGCAGCTTTATCGAATTCAAATCTTCGGTCAATATACGATGTATAGCACTTTTTGAAATGCCTGCCATTTCAGTTAGCTCAAACACCTTCAGCCGACGATCGTCCAATACCATTTTGTGGATTTTCTTAACCGGTTGGTTTATTTGTTTCTTAACCAATTGGTCGACCAATACGGTGCTCGTCTTAGCAGCTCGTACGGCCTCGTTTAAGCTCTGTTACCCAGTATTTTACAGAGCAAGAATAGACTTCTTCAGAGTAGAGTCTAGCTTGCCTTTAATATTAGTTGTACTGAAACCTTTCAAATGGAAATATTGAATTACATACATAACGGTTGACCAATTTTTCCCATGTTTACAAATTCACTGAGATCGTTTATTTTTGATGGCTCAAAACAAAAGAAATACTAAACAACATGGCGCTTTCAAAGTTAAAACATATGTTTTATAAGGTTAACACTTCTCACCAAAATGATTTTTTTCAAACTATTGGCATCATCTATACAGCGGGTCGGCTAGTTTTGGAAGTGACCTTTAGCAATACAGACAGCCTGGCATTATGAGAACATCATTCTGACAAAATTTCCTTTCATCAAGCAAGCTTTACAGAAAGCTAAACTGGTTTTGAGCTTGAATAAACATTGAAATAAAGTATAGGAAATTGTTCATTTAAAATTCTGTCGTTTTTGCTTTATTTTCTTTTTCTTGATGAATAATTTGTAAGAAATTAATGTGTCCGAAAAAGAACGGAAGATTTAAATTTGGCGCCATTCAAAGTGTCATTGTTTGACATTTGAACAATTGTTATTGTTTGCTGGTAGAAGGTACGAAGTTAGTAAAAATAGAGCGCTACACGAATGAACAACGCATTCTCACTGTGAAATAGTTTCACCAAAATGGTGAAAATTTTGCGGCTACAGTTCGTGAATTACGATCAATTTGGGGTCACAATAACGCTCCAAAAGAGTCAACTGTAAAGAGATTAATGGATAAATTTGCCAAAAGTGGGTCTGTTAGTGATGTAAAGACAACAATGCGCCTTCGACCAGGTCAATCGACCGAAAATGTCGCAGCTGTACGTGATGATGTCGCTCAAACTCCATCCACCTCAATTCGACACCGAGCTCAGCAAACTGGTGTCTCCAAATCCACTATGCAGCGAATTTTGACGAAAATCAAAAGTACAAAGTTCAATTGACTCAGGAACTGAAGCCAGCTAACCATGGACAGCGAAGAGAGTTCCTTAATTGGGTATTGGAGAGACAACATGAAAATGCTGATTTTGCTGATAAAATCATCTTCAGTGACGAGTCCCATTTCCATCTTGATGGCTTCGTCAATAGGCAGAATTGTCGGATTCGGGGTAAGGAAAATCCTCGAGTGATTCACGAGAAGCAAATGCATCCTCAACTTGTCACTGTGTGGTGTGGATTTTGGGCTGGACGAATTATTGGACTTTTTTTTATGAAAATGAGGCATGTCAAAACAATCAATATTGTTCGGTATCGTGAAGCGATAACCAGTTTTTTCGTGTCTAGAATTGAAGAAATGAATGTGGAGGGCATGTGGTTTCAACAAGACGGCGCCACATGTCGCACAGCCAGAGAAACAATACAATTGCTGCATCAGTCACTTAAATCTTGCGTTCTTGTTGGGACACCCTTTACTACAAACTTCCTTGTAGTATTTTTGGTTCAAGCAATTGTAAACCAAATCTATCTTTCGCTACGGGAAATCCAAATTTCCTTTCGTTTCCAATATTTTCACTGATATTGAATGTCAATTCTTAACACAACTTCTGTGACAGGCCTCGTATGGGAATATACATATAAACATGGCGAACATTGGCAAATGCCGATCTATATTATATATTGAATGATATTTTTTGCTTTTTTTTTCGCTTAATATTAGATGTTTTTTTTTTTGTTTTTGATTTGTTTGCAATTCCACACAAAATTCAATGGAAGGTCATTAGGAGAGCTGATCTGCTTATAATCTGCCACACTGACGACAATTAAGGCAACATTTGTTACGCGTTTACCTCTAGACTAAAGCAGAAATGTGAAATTGAAATTGCAAACAATCGCCCAACAATAAACAATAACTATTGTATGACACTTGAAAGAGTTGGGTCGCAACAATTGTGTGATTCAGTTCGATAGATGCGAGATCACTTTATTTTGGCCATAAATCCGTCAGTTAATCAGTCTGTCGGCCTGTCAGTCATTCGTTAGCTTTACTTGCAATTGATTGCCAAGTGGCGATAAGGTTTGCGAGCACATGTGATTATAAACGTGATCATAGTTCACCTTAGTGAATTATGTGTCAAAATGAGAACCGCCATTGATCGATATCTTAATGAAATCACAACAAGTGCTAGCAATAGCCTAGGCCATATAAGTGTGTATGCAGTGGTTTGCTTTAAGTAGGTAGATAGGTAATGTGCCCACTTCCGTATTCCTGGTTTGGGGTTTTTTCCGATCTGGCATCTAAAAGTGATCATAATAGCAGTAACAACAACTAGAGTGGCTCATACAAAATCCTTGCTCTTAACAATTTTGACATTGAGCATTTTTGGTGTATTTTTTTTGGTTAGCGGCTCAAATCTTTTTGTTTGGTAAGAAACCGCACCTACTTCATGTCATCTGATATGTTTTTTTTTCTTTTAAAATTTAGCATTTTATTATTTTTTTTTCTTTTTTGAATACATAAAGTCAACATAACCCAGAAACATCAGTATAGTCTTCTTATTGCATAATACCGACTGACACATAACTTGTTTTGTTGTCGGATATCGAAACAACAACAAATATTCCTCTTCTATATATGGGTCATGAGAACACATCTCAGCGATGCTAAAAGCATCTTCATAAATATAGACTTACTTACACATACATCGATATCTTGTTTTTTTTTTTAGAGTGTACCTGTGTGTGTCGAACATAAGAATTTTGTTTTAATGAAACTAAAAATCATCATTAACAACAGGTTGACCGCAGCATCGTAGAGTGACAGCAAGGTCAAAATCATCCTTTATGCAATTTTGCTTTTTTTTTCGTTGAAATGTTGATTTACTGAGATCACCTGTAATTGGTTGTCAGAGGCGTTTCCTGAATCGGGGTTCTTTCACGGATTTGGGAACATTGAAACTACAGACTCAACAGAGCTGACCGTGGCGCAATGATTAACTACTACCCGGGTTCAGTCCCGCATACAACCATCTTTTATTACTTAAGCGTCGCTGACCTCAATGTGTTTGACGAACACTTCTAGTAGTCGAGTAATCTACAAGTCTGGTAATGCTTCTCAAACTGTGAGGTTCGGAATCGTCATTAAACAGAAGGTCCCTATGAGTGAATATAAAAATAGAATATGTGTACGAAGTTGGTCCCAAAACCAGCCGTACTGACGTATAGATAGTGCCAGTAATTTGAAAAAAAAAAAAATACAAAGGTGGGAATTGGCAACCTCATAAAAAATATGATTTAAGTTTCAAAGCTCCACGTTGTTCAGTATTTTTATTTGAGCCATCAAATTAAACGATCTCAATGAATTTGTAAACATAGAAAAAATTGATCACCGTTGTGTAATTCAATATTTCCATTTGACAGATTTCTGTCCAACCAATATAAAAACCGAGCTAGATTTTATTGTGGGGTTGTCTGCTCCTTCGTTTACGATTGTAATATATTGGATAGCAGAGTTTAAACGAGGCCGTACGAGTGCCAAGACAAACGTAGACGTAATGGTCGACCAATTGAAGTGTCCACGACAGACATGGCTCAGAAAATCTACAAAATGGTGCGTGAGCTATCTGAAAGACATTTCAAAAAGTGCTATACATCATATATTGACCGAAGATTTGAAGACTATTTCTATTTCGAAACTTAAAAAAAATGGCTCGGTGGTAAATAATTTGCCAACCATTAAGAGGTGGAGTCTGCGGTTGATGGTTATTTTAAGCAGTTTGACAGTTCTTACTATAAACAGGGTATAGAATCTATTAAATACCGCTGGAAAAGGAGATTATGTTGAAAAATAAAGAATAGAGTTTCCAAACTTTTTTGTGTTTTCTCTTTTATGTCAGCTAGATTTGAAACCGCCCTCATACATAGTCGCTTTAGTTATCTTCCATTGATCTATGCAGATTTGCAAGCCCTTTAAAGAACGCAAAATAAAGCACATTGATTGCTTGTGAAAAAATTTAGCGGCGTTAACAGCATTTATTGTATTGATTTCCAACACTAAAATCGAAACGAAATTGTGGGTTCAAATTTCACAGCCATTTCTTTTAAATGGAGCGAAAAGTCAACATTATATCAGTCTTAAGTCCAGACAAACTCAGGAGAATTTCGCTAAGAACTACTATTAAGAATTTCGGGGATTCTTATTACACATCTTATTTGCCATGTGATGCCAAACTTTCATATATGTATATGTTATCTACGATACTGACATCTTTAAGTTCCTTAATCATTCATATGCTCCGCATCTGGTTAAGTTCCTTATGGACCTGCTATGTTTGGCTTGAAGGAAAACTTTATTCAACAACTTATTGTTGCTCGTTAAAATTTTTATAAATTAACTACTCGTAGAATTGTAGACAAAATGTGTGCAATGATTACATTTCCATTACTACGAGATCATCATCCCAGTGACACAGAAATTACAACAACTTTAGCATCGTCGTCATCATCATCATCATTATCATAATAATGAAGAGCACGTTTCCCCGTTCCCAATATGTCTGATGGCATTCAACACCAACCAGCCGATCGTCCAGTCAGTCAACCAGCCAGCCAACCAACCAGCAGACGCAACAAGTTGTTACTAATAAGTTGACCCTGAACAAAAACTGTAGGCATAAAATATGACTACACACAACGTCAGCAGCAGCACAACATCAACATCATACCCAAGAGCAGCGACAACACGAATCAGCTGCAAAGATATCGCGAAGCAAGTGTTGTAATGCGAGTACAATTCACTTTACAGTAAACATCGACGAGGCAAAAGAACATACGAAAAAGCGAAGACGTGTAATTACGATTATCTTACATGCACTTTGCGTATGATTCAATCGTTCGTTCTTATGTGGCGAAATAGTGCAAGCATAGTGATGCCTGTAACAGAGCGAGTTAGTGCTAAAGAAAACACATTTACTGATCGTCGTCTTGAAGAGCATTCAGGCGAGCGAACATCTAAACTGCGATGGCAGTATCAAAGTATACATAGTACGTTAACACATTCGATGCCTTTTATAGCTCCAAAAATAATTAAATGAACCTGTGTTCACCTCTGTGCTAGTACATGAACGCTTCACTCGAAAAAAACAATGAAGCAATAACTGAAAGGATATTAATATTAATAATATTAATATTAGGTGGAGATATAAAAGATGAATCCGAAAACCCTGTACCGTATTGAGAAGAGAAGTCATATATTTCTATATCACCGAAAGTCATAAATATGCCGAATGAAAGAAGATGTACGGTGTGATCAAAAATAACAGTTATTTTCAATTTTCGTGAGTTACGTATGTATGTTCGATTTTCGCATTGTTTTTCTGTTATGTTAGTACACATGTCTGTTATATATGTATGTATATGTTGACAATATCAGCCATTTTGGATTGTCAGTTTGTTTTTGACAGATAAAAAGGTTAGTCGTGTTTTGGTGCGCTCTTCGATTTTTTACTATTCGAAAAAATGGATCAACGAAACTGTATTAAGTTTTGTGTAAAAAATGAAATTAAATGTGCAAGGACATTTGAAATGTTGACTGTGGCGTTTGACGAGTCTACTATGAGCAGAACACAAGTTCAATTGTGGTATAACCGGTTTAAGGAAGGCCGAGAAGATGTCAATGACGATGCTCGTCCTGGTCGTCCGAGCACATCAACAACCTATGAAAACATTGAAGCCGTGAAGAAAATGGTTTTGGATAATCGTCGAATCACTATTAGAGAGGTTGCTGAAGATGTTGACATATCGTTCGGCTCATGCCAAGCAATTTTTACGGATATTTTAGGCATGAAACGTGAGGCAGCGAAGATTGTTCCAAAATTGCTAAATTTGGAGCAAAAACAACGTCGCATGGACATCGCTCAGGAGCTGTTGAACGTCGTCAACGACGATCCAGATTTCCTCAAAAAGGTCATAACTGGTGACGAATCATGGGTGTATGGCTATAACATTGAAACCAAAGCCCAATCATCCCAATGAAAGCGTCCAAAATAGCCAAGACCGAAAAAAGCACGTCAAGTTCGGTCAAATGTGAAGGTTTTGTTCACTGTTTTCTTCCACAATTCTTGCCACAAGGTCGTACGCTTAATAGGGAATACTACCTTGAAGTTATGCGCCGTTTGCGCGAAGCAATTCGTCAGAAACGCACAGAATTGTGGAAAAATCAATCATGGATTTTGCACCACGCAACGCACCAGCTCGCACATCGATACTTGTGCGTAAGTTTTTTGGCCAAAAACAAAACCGCAATCATGCCTCAACCACCGTATTCACCGGACTTGGCCCCCGCTGACTTTTTCCTCTTCCCAAAACTGAAGACACCGATAAAAGGAAAGCGTTTTGCTACGATTGAGGAGATAAAATAAAAATCGAAACAGCAGCTGTTGGCGATACCAAAAAGCGCGTTTCAGAAGTGTTTCGAAACGCGCAAGACCCCAATTCACGAGTTCACTTATTTCTTTATCCTTGCACCTGTTCGTAGTGAAAGTCTCAATTTAATCTATTGAATATGGATTTAGTCTTAACAGCACCTCGGTTCATTTTTATATTTCTTTGTTTCCCATCTGTGCAATATGATACGCAGATGGCTTTTCGTTAATATTTACAATTTTATAGTTGACAAATTTATTACTTCATTCTCATGGTCTCTAAGTTCTATTGCTAATGTTTGCAATTTATTACTTCATTCTCATGATCTCTAATTTCTGTTGACAAAGTTTACAAATTATTATTTTATTTACATGATCTCTAGTTTCCATTATTACTGTTCTTCATCGAATACAATTCGATGCGCTTTTCATCTGCAAATTATGTGATTTATTCAAGAGGCATACGCACGGTACGATCACCTGATTCAATTAGTTTTCGCGTGCCCGCCTTTGGCTTATATAGGGTACATGCTGTCATAACAGTTATCCATTAAGGCGATTCAAAACCGCCGCTCTGGCAAGGCTTCCAGCTGTTAAATACATGTTACGAATATTGATCGTTCACCAACCGAAGGCCACGTAAAAATAGTTAAAACTTACTACAAAAGTGGTGATTCAAACGTGAGCTTTCAATCGAACAAAATTTTCTTCAGTGATAAAGCTCATTTCTCAATCGGTGGTTACGTCCACAAGCAACATTTTCGCAGATTGTGCTCGGAGAATTCAGAACTGATTGTGGAAAAGCCATTTCATTCGGAAAACGTGACTGTTTGGTGTTCATTGTGGTCTGGAGGTGTAATGGGGCAGTATTTTTATTAAAATGACGCTGGAGAAACCTCAAAAGGATCCACTGCTGTAACCAATCCAGAATCGGTCATTTGAATTGCATTATATTTTCTACATAATGGCAAGGTCCAAGCATTATATTGAAATAAAAGATTCATCGAAATCATTGCTTTATGTGTATTTTATTTAACTTTGCTTTTGAATTGAACCGAAAAATGGATAATCCAGTATTAGTCGATACAGGTGATAAATGTAGAGAATAAATTTGAAAATGGAAGTGTAAACTTAAGATGGTGGTGTTTAATGTAGCAAATATATTTCGACCAAATGCGTTTTATGACTTTTAAAGTATGTCGAGCAGTGTGCGACTGTCTGACTGGCTGGGAAGCACTATACCCCTATTACCAATTTCACGCTAGTGTAGGAATCAAGCGGCTAATGACAGAGTGCTCACTTTTTGACAAGCATCAGTCTATTATGTTGTTTACAAGTTTACAGAAGCATATCGTTTTATGTTGGAGTCAAAAGAAGTTATCAAAATATAATTCAAATGCAACAGTGTTATTATTTTGTATTTGGCAGGAAAATCACAACCAGCCATTACCAATGAGCTAAGACATTTATGGGACCAAAACGTTTGCATATCGGACTATTACACGATGGCCATGATTGGATCATTACATGATGGTAGCACCAAAGAAGCTTACGATGTCGGGTATCTAAAAATCACAATATCGCCGCCACAAATGGTTCGAAAAGTAAAAGCGACAAATTAGCATAATCCACGACAAAGCGCAGTTCAATTGACGACAAACTTCAATGTATGTGTATGTACGTATTAAAAAATGAACTAAGGTTGAAATTGTAGGGTTACAAAAAATTTAACACCTGCAATAAAAGCAGTTCGCTTAGCAAGAACAAAGTTGTTAAAATACTTGCACATTGTTGGGGAGTTTGAAAACACGGTCTTTTATGAAAAACTGTTTATTTATACATAAACAAACAAAACAATTGTATATGGTCAGAGTGCATCAAAGGACAATTTAGATCAGCGAATAGGTCTACGAAAGTAAACGCCGGGATCAGCAATGGTTCGTCCAGCGGTAACTGGCATAGGATGCTCGCTACCAGTTTTTGTTGAACAAAGCGTGATGATAAATCAACAAATCTACCACAAAAAGATTTTAAACAATGTTTTGTTGCCTTGGACACATAAACAAGTCGATAGAAACCTTTGGACGTTTCATAAATCCCATAAATCCTGTAGCACCCAAAAGAAAAAGCATTTCCAGCATATCGCATCTGGGAGACGAGCAAACTTAGAATCGTGAAAATTAGTGCGCACATCTCCCTTAAAGATTACGTGCGGATTAAACAGTTGAAGTCAGATTAAACTGTTGAAGTCAGAAATTGGCAAAGAAACTCCCATAGCAGTGCTAAATAAATTGCAGAGAAATTCAATTTCTGAATTATTTTTTACCTAAAATCTGCCATCAGGCATATGAAGTAGCAGGCACTTGCTAGTTATGACATAAAAACATAAATTGTTTCGATTTCGGTAATCGAAACCAATACAAGAAAAGTTGGCAATGCCAACAACATCTTCTTTGCCTCGTGGAACAAACGTAGTGCCTAACTTAGACTTTTAACACTGAATTCTTAGTGAACACTCCATTCGTATCCATACGATTTACTGCTTTTTCATTGCATTTCTTTCGAGTGTATCCAGATTAACTTGCATTTTTACCTGTTTCCGTTTACCCTATCAAATTTTTGCATTTTGTTATCGAAACCATATTTATCTGCTCATGCCGTTCATTTTTTAACTTTTTAACTTGTTGCCGTGTATGCGTCAAGTGCGGTAGCCCTTGCTGCCTGTTTTTGGACAATGACTGTTTGGTTTTGCGGCGGCGGAACTGCACGCAATAAGAGGAGCTGTGAGTATTTTTTTTTTTTTAAGCATGTTTTTGTTTTGCTTTCGTTTTTCTGAGTTTAGTGACTGCATTTGACCTCTGTATGCAATTCTCCGATATGTTTCGCTGTCGTTTTTGTTGTTTTAAACATTAAATTACAATAAGCACAATAAGTTTCCATCGGTATCACGATCATCGTGATCGCTCACGATGATGATATTCCCGATGATGATGAAGATCAGCGTCATCATCTACATCATGCACATCTGAACGACGATTACTATGATAATGATGCACGCAGTTACATTTAATTTTATTATAATAATATTGGTTAAACGTATAATTAAGCGAACATTCAGGTTCAATTTAAAACAAATTACCAAAAGGTTAATCTTTTACATCGCGTGGAATTTGTTAGGGCAAAATGGGGCATTTTTTATATCACTGATTACTTTTGGACGTCCAAATGTTTACATAGTTTAAATGTTAATGGCTATTTTAACCTTTGATATTGAAAGTAAGTCTTTTTATCGTTGAAAATGCTAAAGTGCAATTAAATCATTTATTTTGGAATTTCTCTAATAATACGAGGGCGGTCCCAAAACAGAGAAGACACAAAAAAAGTTAGCAAAAATTCTTCCTCTTCTTTATTTTTTAACATAATCTCCTTTTAGTCCGATACACATTTTCCAGCGGTATTCGATAGCTTCTACAGGGTGGCCCAAAATGACCGAAGTGGTGTGAATTGCTTATAACTTTTTATTTAAGACATATTTTTTTAATTTTTTGTTTTTAAAAACAGTAAATTTATGGGGAATATTTTTAGATTAGTTATTAAAAATTATATCCCGCAAGTGGTGGCCATTTTCTGCTTCGCACAAATGTGCTCTTTCCAACACATTTTCCATGACCTTTCGCAAAATTTCCGGTGTTATGTTGTTAATTTCGTCTCGAATATTGGATTTTAATTCGTCAATAGTCCTGGGCTTATTAACATAAACTTTCCCTTTTAAATAACCCCAAAGGAAAAAGTCTGGAGCGGTTAAATCCGGGGAACGCGGAGGCCAATTAAAATTGTTTGTACGCGAAATTATTCTTTCACCAAAGATGTAGCGTAAAAGAGCCATTGTGGCCCTCACAGTGTGCGCTATGGCTCCATCCTGTTGAAATCATATTTGCGGATGGTTTTGCACGGCTGGCCTTACAAAATTTTTCAACATGGCCCGATATCGATTAGCATTGATGGAAATGGCAATTCCCCGTTCATTTTCAAAAAAATATGGGCCAATGATCCTTTCTGAAGAAACACCGCACCAAACAGTACACCTAACTGGGTGTAATTGTCGTTGATGAAGTACTCTCGGGTTTTCCGTAGCCCACATCCTACAGTTTTGCTTGTTAACGAACCCATTTAATTGGAAATGGGCTTCGTCACTCATAACTAAGTTATGAATAAAATTAGCATTCTCTTGTGCTTTTTGCTGGAAATAAATTGCATAGTCAAGCCGTTGCTGGTAATCTGTCGGTTTCAATTCTTGGACAATTTGAATTTTGTATGGAAACATTCTTATGCTATGCAAAACTCGCTGCAGCGACCCTCTTGAGATGCCAAGTTGTGTCGAACGTCTCCTGGTTGATGTTTGTGGATCCTCCTGAATACTCTCCTGTACCACTTGAATATTGTCATCTGTCACTTTTACCACCGAAACATTTTTTAGGTTTGGAAATAAAAAATAATCTGAGGGAGCTAAATCTGGTGAATAAGGTAAGTGATGAAGCTTTTCGAACTTTAATTCATTAATTTTGGTCATCGCAATGATGGATGTGTGAACTGAAGAATTGTCTTAAAGAAACAACACTTTCTTTTTCGCCAAATGCGGCCTTTTTCCCATAATTTCATCACACAAATGCTGCAATAAATTAGCATAATATTCGCCGTTGATGGTTTTTCTTTTCTGAATATAATTAATAAAAATAATCCCATGCGCATCCGAAAAAAACTGACGCCATGACCTTGCCTGCAGATGGAACCGTGTTCGTCTTCTTTAAACGCGATTCTCGCATTCCAGTCCACTTCTATGGCTGTTAATTTGACTCAAGTGTGAAATGGTGGACCCATGTCTCATCCATGGCTATAAACCGGCACAAAACTTTGGCCGTGAAACATCTCCAAACCCTCTACTGAAACATCTTCACGACGCTGTTTTTGCTCTATTGAAAGCAAGCGCGGCACCCGTCCTGTGCACAGCTTTCTCATTTTCAAATCTTCTGTATAGCACTTTTTGAAATGCCTATCATTTCAGCTAGCTCAAGCACTTTTAGCCTACGATTATCCAATACCAATACATGCCTGGCGTGGACACCTCAATTGGTCGACCACTATGGTATTCTTGGTCTTGGCAGCTAGTACGGCCTCGTTTAAACTCTGCTACCCAATACTTTACAGTCGTAAACGAAGTAGCAGACTCCCTTAGAGTAGAATATAGCTCGGCTTTGATATTAGTTGAACTGAGACCTTTCAAATGGAAATATTAAATTACATAACGGTGACCAATTTTCTCTACGTTTACAAATTCACTGAGATCGTTTATTTTTGATGGCTCAAATAAAAATATTAAACAACGTGACGCCTTGAAACTTAAATCATATGTTTATATTAGAAGGTTGCCACTTTCCACCAAAATAATAATTTTGCAAACTACTGGCACCATCACCATCATACATCAGTTCAGCTACTTTTCGAATCTTATTCGTTACGCCTCGAAAAGAATCGTTGCCAACATCATCTCAATCTCACCCTTACTTACTATTAAGCCGATCATAATATTGAGGGTTCATAGTAAATAAGTAAGAACTTAGCTGGTGACCAAAGCAGATATTTGTTTCCATAATATACTGCACTTATACTATAAAAGAATTCACAACGCTTCGATCTTGTAAGTTTCTTCTCCAATTTGTCGCACTAAGTTCTCATAGTGTTTTAACACCCTGATTCTTCCAATAAAGTTTTACGTGGATCTCATCTTTCTTGCCCATTGCGTTCGTTGTCAATATTCTATGCTGTATAGGAAGACAGTTAGGATTAGAGTTTAGTTCAGTTGGATATTTTTTTTTTTTTTTGTCACGAGAAGACTTTGCGACTAAGTCATTTTCTAAGCACAAAATAGCATTTGTCTGCAGCAACATTTTATTGTAATTTCCGCAAAGCAACGTCATTAGTTTGATAGGCTTCCGAGCCAAAATAAAAGAATTCATGCGAAGAAAGAATTCATATGAAATGTCGAACAAAACTAAACAAAAATAACTGACAGTTTCATCTGTTTTAAAATTTCTACTAGGAGAAGTACCTCTCAGCAACGCATCTGTGCTTACAAAAAGAAACCGCTTAAATCCTAATTTACTTTATTAATATAGCATTTTTCAAAAAATCGTTATTATAACAATTTTTTATACCTTTCGATATACACAAAACTTTAAATAATGCCTAGACAACGTGTACCTTAGGGGCGATAACAAAAATAATAAAAAAAACATGCCTTGTGTAAGTCAATATTTAGAGATATTACGTAATTTTTCAAAATTCGCTCTTTTTAAAAACTGTTATAATTTATGAACTAAACCGAATTTTAGAACTGCGATTGGACGTACATAAGCGCCGGAATAAGTGTAGTCACATTAGTGCATAAACTAGACTTTGTTTTAACTTCACTTAAGTCGTTTTTCCTTGTGAGCATAGATAGTTATTATAAGTCGTCACAGCTGTCTCAAAAATGCCTTTCGAGCGTTTGCAGTGATCGGAATCAGTTTGAAAGCTGTTGAAATTATCTCAATGGCATCCGAAGTTGGCTCAATTCAGTTTTAATTTTACAAGAGCATTCTTTTAGTAGTGATAACTTTGCAATTTTTACAATTTGGAAAAAATCGACCTAAAAATTTCCATTGGACGGAGAGCCGTACCAAATAGTTCTATTGTGGCAAGAATCGACAAGAACCCTTAATGAAACGTCGGCCGACATCGTTCTGTTGGTAAGAATCGATCCATATCTTTCTGTAGAGACAAATCGACCGAAATTCTTTTCTTGAAAAAAAAAAATCAAAAGCAAAAAACAGAAACTGTCCAAATTACTCCATTTGTGAGAATCGACCAAAATCGTTTTGTTGAAAAGAATCGATCGAAATTGTTCTTTTATGTGGAAATGAAATAGTTGTTTTGGAAAGAATTCATCCACATTGTTTTATTGCGTAAGAATTGACCGAAATCGTCCTCTATGAAAAGTCGATCAAAATCGTTCTATAAGTAAGAATCGATCCAAATCTTTTTTGTTACCTTAAATCGACCGAAATTATTCTCGTGGAAAAAGATGACCAAAACCGTTCCTTTGTGGGAATTCACCGAAATTGTTTTGTTGCAAAAAAATCGATCTCATTCTTTTAGGAAGAGACAACCGAAGTAGTTCAGTTGGAAATAATTGATCCCAAGCTTTCTGTTGTGTAAAAATCGATCATTGAATTGGCTGAAGTTACCGTTTTGTTGAATCGACAAAAATTATTCTCTTGGGAAAAGATTATAGACCTATTTCTGTAGGAGACAATCAAGCAAAATTGTTCTATTTGGAAAAATAGATCTAATTTATACCATCCGCAGTATTGTATTTTTTGTATTTGTAGGTCTTCTATGCAAGTTTAGTTTTTAATACGTGCCTCATGCTACGAACTGGCACATTGAAAATCTTCGCCAGTTAAACTGCGTTACGTTGATTTCCTTACCTTTCGAATCGTTTCCAGTAATGTTGCTGTTATTGGATATCTACTTTCATGGGTTAGTTTGCAAGTAAGAACGTTCAAATCGTTCTTCCTTTCGTGACGATGTCAAGCCTGTGGAAATTTTTCAAACATTTAAAATAAATTTTATTAAAGAAAATGAAAATTTTGCATGTTTCGTTATTCCCGTTTTAAAAAAAGGTACGATTAAAAAAATATTATTTTACATTAATTTATCACAGATTTTTTCCTTATTTCGGCCATGTATTTAGCATTTAACGTGTAATGCTTTAATATATAAACAAATTGTTAACACATAAATGTCATAGCGTTTTAACAATGGCTGGTTATAATTTTTAAACCAAATACAAAGTATTAACACTACTGCGTTTGAATTCCGTTGCGATAACTTTTTTAACTGTGATGTATAACGACATGCTTCCTTAGGCTTGTAAACAACATAACAGACTGACCCTTGTCAGATATATTGTTTCACTAGCTGACCCGGCAAACGTTGTTTTGCCTTCAAAATGTTAATGTGGTAAAAAAAAATTAATTCCAAAAATCTCATCTCCAACGCCATCTATCACTTCAAATAAAACCTTTTAAACCTTCCGGAATACTCTACCAATAATTTAAGACCAAAATGAGCCAAATCGGTCCAACCGTTCTCGAGCTTTAGCGAGACTAACGCACAGCAATTGATTTTTATATATTGTTTCATATTTTAAAAACGATACAATGAATTTGTATAAATAACAAATATTTTGTATTTTAATAGAAATAATATAAACACAGGGTGTCCGTCGGGAGGGTTACTACTTTGTTTTGCCACCATTTTGGTAAACATTAGTCTTGACAGTTCATATTTGGCAGTCGTGAAGTAGAGACGTGGCAATTCATCGAATGATGAACCAATGTGTTTTAATCGTTAAAACATTTTATCAAAATCAATCATCGATTACTGTAACGATGAGAAAGTTACGTGAAAGTTTTGGGAGAAACAATGTGCCAACAAAACGTACTATTTATCGTGGAGTGAATGATGCACCACAACGTACTGCAAATCGGCTGAAAACATTACTGCTGCTCAAGAAAGTGTTCAAAACAAACCATCAACCTCAATTCGACACGTACTCAGAAGCTTGGTCTTCAAAGAACAACTTTGGCCACAATATTGGACAAGGATTTCCATTTGTTTCCATTTAAGATTCAGTTGACACAAGAGCTTCTTCCACAAGACCATTTACGCCGCCGATTTTCAGGAAAAAATCATAATGAATGGCGAGACACAATTTCATTTGAATGGATACGTGAATAAACAGAATAGTCGCTTCTGGGCAATGGAAAACCCTCAAATTATTCATCAGTCACCTTTGCATTCATTAAAAGTGACAGTCTGGTGTGCAATTTGGGCAGGAGGAGGAGGAATCATTGGACCTTACTTCTTTGAAAATGAAAACGGCGTAACGATAACTGCCAATGGGGAGCAATATCGTGATGTGATTAGAAACTTTTTAACACCACAACTAGACGCTTTGGCCTCGATTCACATGTGGTACCAACAAGACGATGCCACATCGCATACAGCCAGGATTACAATGGAATTAATGCGAGACATCTTTCTACAACAAGTTATTTCAAGAAATGGTGATGTTGGTTGGCCTCCTTGGCCTGATTTAACTGCTCCGTACTTCTTTTTGTGGGGATATCTGAAAAGCGAGGTTTATGCAAACAAACCAGAAACGCTTGAGCAACTCAAACAAAATATTCGTGAAGAAATTAATGAAATATCGCGTGAAATGTGTGAGAATGTAATGAAAAATGTGCTCAATAGGGCTCGCATTTGTGAGGCTAACAGAGGCGGACATTTATCTCATATTGTATACCATACATAATTGCCGACATTAAATAAAACATTTACCAATATAAGATCCATTCTCTTTCATTTAATCAAAAACTATAAACAAACAAAGTAGTAGTATACCTTCCTGACGGACACCCTGTCTTTTGTGCACTTTTTAGACAGAAATTACATGATTTCTCTGCCAGCTTGGTTAAATTTACTATGTTTTGAATTCATTCCAAAACTAAATGTTTTTTATGTAAATTTTCAACTCGAATTATGGGCAACAATTTAATTTTCCAATATCGTTTGTCACCAAAGGTAATAATTGGCCTGAAACAACAATTTCGGTTGTAGAGAATATGGTAATTTTTTGTTGTCAATAGAAATATTTCAAATAGTTTCGTCCTAAGTGAAACTTGTTTCTTTCTTTATCTCTATAGCCATTTAATCAAGTTTTTTTCTTCCTTTTTCTGCAAATTCAAAACGTTTAAGATTTTTTTTTTCTTACAAGAAATAATATCTCATACTCACACACACACACACACACAGTCATTGTCATATTGCGACTAACAGCCTACATTGAACGTATGTAAGCCAGTTTTACGCATATTGTATAGGTAATATTGACTGGGCCGCATGAGAGGTTCGTACGCATGCGCTTTTTAGTCGAAAATATTTCATGTGTTGCAAATTCTTTTTCTCTAGCAAGTTTGGTGGGATGGAAAATTGCGTAATTTGAGATTTGTTAGAGCGACAAGTTTTCGTTAGTTTCCACGTACTCTTAAAAGTTTGCCAAAAAAAAAAAAAATAATACTCTAGATGACGTAGTCATGTAGTGCGTGTCTGTATATGTACATACTTTTGTTGATTTGTTTTTGTTTTGTTTTTTTATTGTAATATTTATTACCTGCTATTATTAAAGTACCAGTCTTAGGTCCGTCGCTTTCTGGTGCTGCATTAGTGAACCCAACCCTGCTGCAGTCTCTCTGTCTGCTTGTCAACTGCCTAGGCAAGAGCAACACATGCGTAGCTTGCCTGTGTGGTCGCAATCTTAAGTCCGCAGAATTCGTTTAGGTTATTGTACTATACCAGCCACATAGTTAACCCAATTCTGTCGCTTACGATTTAACTGTTGTGGCAACCATATGCGGTACTCGAACAGTAATAATAATAATATACACATATTTCAATTTTAGCAATGTTCTTAATTACTTCTTAATGGAGGCGTAAAATGTTGGAGTATATTTGAAGGGGTTTGTTCTATCGAGACAAATTGACATAACCCAAAAGTTAGTCAATTGATATATGTATGTACAAAATGGATTATAAAAAGCTACTATTGCTTTGCAATATATGGTTTCTTTTTTAGTTATATTTTGCTAACAGTGCTCTCTACTTCATATGCGTCTAATTTTAATTGCAGCTACTATGATACAAGATAGGCGCAATCAACTATTGTTGTACTTACCGTAGGTATATCATTCTACTTAGCCAATACCAAACAATCATTAATTATTTTTTTATACAGGGTGGGCCATAAGGGTGTTGGCGGTTTAAATATTCAATTCAAAAAAAAACTACGAAACATAAAAAAATATATTTGTATTTTTAAAAAGTAGAAGCATGGGAATTTTTAAGACTTAAAAATAATGTTGTCCAAATGGCTTCCCTCGGCTGCTTGACACTCTTGGAACCGAAGTCGCAAATTTTGGAAAACTCGTTGAAAAGTTGTTCTCGGTATTTTGTTACTTTCCTGAATATCATTCCTCTTCAACTGCTCTAAATTGGTCGAATTATTCTCGTAGACTACCGATTTGAGGTAGCCCCATAGAAAATAATCGCATGGAGAGAGAGATCGGGGCTACGTGGGGGCCATTCAATATCTCCCCTTTTCGAAATGAGTTTTCCAGGAAAAACATTTTTCAGCAGCTCTATGAACACCCTAGCCGTATGACATGTGGCCCCATCCTGGCACCAAAAAGTCTGCTAATTGTTCGCTCTAACCGTCATCGCATGCCCTCTTTCGTCCTCAAAAAAGTTTGGTCCAATAATACCGGTTGACGTTATCCCAACCCACACGACAAGCTTAGGGCTGTGAAGTGGATGTTCATGCAAGCGTCGGGGATTAGTCTCGGACCAGAACCGACAATTT